>JACJUY010004296.1:56264-73432 GCA_014220935.1 Platorchestia sp. MABIK
TGAATGCAGTTAATGATGTTTTTCAATATGAATCTATTAACTATTTCTACGATGACATATATTAGCTGTGGTATTTAACAATACAACAAACATACCTGTCAATATTCTGTTGAAGCCCAAAAGCACGCGCACAATCAGAACAGGACAGGGACTTTCGTCGACTGGCTGCTGCTGACACCGACCCAGTTTATTATTAGCGAAATGCAACTCAGAATCATTTGTCAAAACAGAGTGGACAAAAGATATTATGGCTTCGTATCTTGACGCCGTCTTTCGTGAGCGATACTTGATGACATTGTCCGACATCAATTACAGCAACAGTTAGTTTTGTGAACACTAAATTCTGGCTCGTTTCATTGCATTTCGTTCAAGTGTTGACCAGTAGGGTGCTTGCATATTGGCTTTCAATTTTCTAAATTCGTAGATTAGGCGGGCACTTCCTTCACGGAGCTCTGATTACCCTAGATTTGGCCATATTCTTCATTAACCTAAACATTACCTGAAGGTACCCCTGATTACCCTAAACTAGGGTAATTACCCTGCTCGTGGAAACACTGGGTCTACCGTCTACCACACAGAACACTTACATAAGATGAACTTCAAAACTACGGTGGACCCCAAGCCCGCTCTAGACAAACATACGCACGCACGCCAACCAATCAGCTGCCAGCACTCACGACTGACCGCTGACGTCATCACGGAAAAAGCTTTCAATTGGCTGCGCATCCAGGCTTTGCTGTGGTACTCGTTTAGATTGGAATTTTGGTTTTTATTCAAAAGTTATGATAATTTTCTTGGCGTAGTAGGGATAGTGAAAGCCAAAATAGTAAATTGCGGTTATATTGAGAACACTTTTTTTAGTTTTTCATTCACTATACATACACGTGAATGCGCATTCATGCACAAATTTGCAATTTATATTTCGAGACTCACCCGCAATTAGGGGTTAAACTCATGTCCTGAATGTGATAAAATAATCAAAAAGTGCAATGAGATCAGCAGTACATTTTCTTGAATTTATCTTCGGAATCGAACACCAAAGCGTTGTAGTAACGCTCTCGAAAACGATTAGGCATGGGTTTACAAGTTTGCATCTATCAACATTTTACATACGTTTTTGGCAACTTACAGACTTGTGTGTAGGTGTACGTTAATTTTTAAAGATCATAAAACATTTCGTGAACTTCGATGCTTGCTATTTGAGCAACGAAACACTTTGTCTCTCCAAATTTTTCGTCTCAATTTGCTACGACCGTCATCAGGGGAAAGCGATGTATTTTAGAAAATTTGGATGCGAATAATTCCACATTTCTAACATATGGAGCAATTTTTGGCTAAATTTAGTACACAAATTTCGAACATGACATGGTGGTGGCATAAATTCTAAAGCTATTATTCGTATTGAAACAATTAATAATGAACTAAAACGCACAAGGCTAACAATCAAAGATGACCTGTCGTAAGTTTCATCTATGCGCAAACATACTAAGCAGCAAAATCTTTATCTGGTATTTTCCATCTCATATTAATGACGACCGCAAGCAACATTGTTTTTGAAGCTATATAGCGCCCAAAAAATAGCATGCAGGTTTTCCATGATACAAGGAGTTGTCCAGGTGCATACCACCTGAGTTTTGCTCTACACGTGTTACTGCAAAATTTGAACGAGTTAATTAAACCGTCGTGACGGTTTTACAAGTAAATTAACCCGTCAGTAACGTCATCGCGTCGCTTGCAAAGTTATCTGAAGCTTTGGAACTTGTCAAGAGTTAAATAGATTCAACAGAATCATGAAATGAACACGCAGGTCAGTGGGATCTTTTACAGATAAGCATCGCAACTAATGCAACACATACGTTCACCCACTTGTACCTATCGAAATAATGCTCTTATTGACTTCAAATTACTCTCAAAAGAAATATTAAAACATTAAAAGATTAAAGCGATGAAATGTTTTGATACTGCTTTTGAGAGTAATTTGAAGTCGATAGGTGCAGTATTTCGAAAGTTACATGTGGGTGAACTTATGTGTTGCATTAGTGGCGGGGCTTATCAGGAAAAGATCCGGTCAGTAGAACATCGATGAGATCATGTGTTGCGTTGACGGAAGTAAAAATACAATAATTGTCAAATGAATAAATGCGTAACTCACTTGCAAGCCTGTTCAGGAACGCTACGTGGAAAATGCACTCACAGCTCACAGCCTTTGCAGACGAAAAACTTACTGCATTTTGTCAATATAAAAATAGTTTCAACAGTATTCAAGGTGTACCGTAAACCCACACAATAGAAGCTACTTAAATTCTTTCACATGCCAGCCCTTACTCTAAAAACATAAGCATAGTAAATTATTATATAAGTTAGTTTAAGCCTTCCTAACCGAAACAAAGGCGTTCCAAAGAGAGGAATGAATAGGGACATGTACACGGAAGTCCATGCACAACGTGTGCTCTCACACGGGCCTTCTTTGTGCGGTGACACAATGCTGCTGTGCCTCAGAATAATGTGTATGTGATGACTTTTCAGTAGCCTTTCGAGGTTTCTGCTGCTATCACTCACCCTACTCTGTCCAATTCTGGCTTGTAACTTGAAAAATTCTTCCTGCCACAATTCACAGACACTTCAATGAATGATGAAATCAGTGGTTATTTCAACACGATCAACCTGTGTTGTTACCCTCCATGATGCTGAAGAGCATTGTTTGCTGGTCACTGGTGGCACGCCTAATTTCAAAAGTGGCAGGTCTCGACGCCCCAGGAATGGTAGGCCTCAAAGCACCAGGAGTGGCAGGCCTCACAGCACCAGGAGCAGGAAATTAAACCAAGCAGCTGATGGAGAAATAAAAGAAGAATCAAGAACAGTGATGTATCACTTAAGCAAAATTGAAACACACAACCCATTTAGTAGGACTTCCAGCAACCTTAATTTTTCCTGTGTTTAAGGCTCCACCACCATGACATGCTTTCACAGAGCAAGTAAAAGGGAATGAGTATTGAGAAATATACTCAGTTGGGCTAAGTACCATTCAAAATGAATCCCCAGGAATATAAGAGTCATTAGGCTCCTATTTTCAAAATTGATTGATATCACAGCATTTAAAAAGATGTTCCTAACTGTCATAACTTATCACAGGTTTAAAGACTGGTCGCATTTTGTTTAGAAGTAATAAATGTCTGACAAAAGGGTTGTGCAACTTAAGCTTGGAAGTGATGGCCGACTGTCTTGAAATCTTTGTTACAGCCTAAAATGCCCCCAAAAACACAAGTCATGCAAGAACAACACAGTGACAGCTCTTGTATTTTAGACTTGACCGATAAACAGGATCCACCAATTCTTCATGCCACAAACTACCAATGTACGACATTACTGGTGTAACCAAGACCTAAAAAGCAACCCTCATGCAAGGCAGAGCACTGCAACCCAATGTACATGACAAACTCATTTTAATCAGTATTTCAAACTCCAGGCGTGTGGTGGAATATTTTTTAGTACATCTACAATAATTAAATTACAATCCTGTCCAGCCAGACAACTTGAACCATAATCATCTTTTGCACATCTGGCACACAACACATTCTCTCCTTCCTACTATAAAACCACATTCAAGAAGGTCTCCCTCTCTTGCTTATACTTTGTACAATCCAAAAACAGTGTTCAATTGTGTTTTTAACCCCCCTAGAAAAATTTCAACTAGTAAAAGCAGTTTTTTGCACTTATTACTGCAACAAAAGCTCCATCACTTTTCGATGTAGAAACTTGTTTCAAGTTTCCCTAAACGCAAAAATGAACAATTTATAACAAATGGAAACAGAATTGTCAAAATTAAATTGTAAAAAGGTACATTTTCAAAATACAAATTTGTGAATGAACACAAATTTCTAGTAATACTCAAGTTCAGAGTAGAACATTAAATTATGCTCCCTATTTTTGTAAACAGATCATTTCTGCATCAAATGAGAGTAGAATCAAGTTTCTACAAAGAGGGCAAAGCCTTTGTTGATCTTATTGTCAATATCTTACAATAGGAGAAAAGGGTTATTGGAAATTCAAGAAATAATCTTGCAATGCTAGTAAATTATCCATCCACAATGTATAGCTCAGGGTGTTGTCCCCTCATGAAAATCCACACCATTTTAAAAACCAGGTCTTTGAGATATCAGAAATCAGTCATTTTACCCCTTTAGATGCAAATTAATTATATCTAGTAATTAAACCAAATCATCATGTTACCCAGCTCCTAACCGTTTTATCTTGTGAACCATTGCACAGATCCCCATGAATTGTTCACAGCTGACACTTGCAAACAAAAAAGATCAAATTATGCAAAAAATGAAAATTGAGAAAGATGTTGTTATTGACTTGCATGCCCTCTTATGGCTATAACGTGCAATGTTTATGCATGTTTTAAAACAAAATATTTGCTGTGTCTCTTGTAACAATAACAGCGCATATAGGATTCCTTCAAAGGTGCGGTACATTGTTCAGCACATTAGAATACATCAAATTTTGAATATAAATGAATTAAATACTACCCATCACTGCCTACACAAAATTTTTTAAAGTGACATTTTTTAATTATGTAAAGTGGTGTACAATAAATTAATGGGATTTTCAACTTTAACATGATCTGATTTTAAAATGCACTTCACTATTTCAATTTGAAAATTTACCAATCTCAATTGGAACATTTTTTATCTCAATAATCTTTATTCATTTCAACTGGATATCTCTTTATTCAATTTTAGTCAAATTTCTATTTGAGGGTAAAGTTCATAATAATGAAAATTCCATTTATCCTGAACAAAATTTTTCAGAAAGACCTCTCGATTATGTTTTTTCATCTTGAATTATTTAAGACAAATCCTATGCAAATTTAGATGGTCACCTCTACGCCAACTCTGCGTGACCGCCGATTGTGAACATCTTGTTTGATTACTTTTCATTGCATAAAAGACCACATCTGAAAGTGACCAGATTTAGGATAGGAAGCTGGCATACTCAAAATCTAATCATTCATTTTACTGCTAAATAAAATCAGAGTAGGGTCACTAGTATTTCTCTACAAGGCTACATAAATGCAGAATCCTGCATGGTGTTTTTTTTTCAATTATATTACAAGCAATAAGCAGTAGAGAAATAACTGAAATTTAAAAGCAAAACAATTTTTTGAAATGGACCATGTAGGGTTATTCAATGAAATCATGATAGCATAATGACAACTCTACATGCTAAGCATAAGATATTTTTGAAAATCTTCTAACTAGTCATATTATTTTTACTGAGCTAATTTTTTTATACATGGAAATTTGAAAATTATTTACATGCCAGCAAATTGAAAGACAATGGATATACATTCAAAATGTGTAACAGTCACTTATTCAAAAAACTACTAATGAGGTATTTTGATTGTGTTCATTTAATATGAAACAAGCAGTTACTGCAAATACAAAATAAATAGAAATTTGGCCAATTTTACACATTTCAATTAGCAGTTATTTATTTTAAAAATAATCACTTCTAGAATTGCATTTGGAATTAAATTTTGCATTAGAAATATATCCTGATCTAAATGTGAATTAAATTTTTGGGTTATCTAATGTTTTCTCTATTTTAGTTTCAGCTTCAAATATTATATTTCGCTGGGCCTATATTATTTAGAATAAAAGTTACAGCTCTTTAACCCTTCATTTACTCCATGCTATTATAGGTCAATTACGCAAAATACTCTTTTTTCCAAACAATGGAAAATAAGAAACTCATTATTAATTAATGAAGCTTCGTTAATTGGGATATACGATGCAAATATAAGTTTTATATCACATACCTTGTTTTTGCAGAGCTCTTTGCGAAACTGCTAAGATTTCAAAATATTTCTGGCATTTCTGACGGGAGACAACATGGATTAAAAGTCTGAACGACAGAATGGTCCGCACAAACACCTCGGTATTTTGGATATATTATCCATCTTCAACGTTGCATTGCAACATGGTTTAATTCAATCAAACATCGAGCACTTTTTCAAGCGTACGCAAGAAGCCATTTTTTCTTCTGCAGCTATGTCGCAACAGTCACAGCCGCGCAAACCACAGGTAAACAACGTCACGTGACCATTTCTTGGTTCCGTCATTGGCCAATTGGCAACTACGTCATCGCGGCCAGAGCTGAAACTCGCTTAGTGATAAGTTGCGGATCTTCTAGTATATGGTCTGTGGTCTACCATGAGCTGCCGTCTACCAGCACGCTCGAAGGCGTCTCCAGTAGAGCACCAAACTCAGCACGCTTGCCAGCATGCTCGCGAGTATGCTGGCGAAAATAGGCCACCATGACCTCAACTTTCCCGAGGTCACCATGCGGGGTGATTGGGTTGATCGAAAGCCTTTTTTCTGCTCCGTATATTTCTTTTTAAATTGAACTCATATTTGGTTCCAGGGTTCTTAAGAGACACTCGACATTTTTCGACAACTGACATAGCTCCAATTGCATGGAGGGTAAAGTCGTACCGAGTTATTCAATTCATGGAAGCGAAGCAGAAGCATCAATGATAACATTGCACGAGACGTGGTACTTGCTTGCACAAGTCAGGTTTACAAGCGCACGGCCTGCTGCCATGTAGAGATGGCGTGCACAGTCACCTCAAAGCTCCAGGACCGGCCCCTCTCTAACTAGACGTTGTGCTCGCTTTCTGAAGGTAGCACACGCACAAAGTGAAAATACACGTGATAGAATCACGTTTTAAGTATGATTGGAAACTTTAAGAAATACGCGAAAGGGGCAAAAAGTATAATTTAATATTTGAGGTCGTAGACGACAGGGTGTATAGTCAGCACATTCTCAGACTCGTTTTTTATACCTCGAGAAATTGCATCAGAAAAAAATGATTGCAGTTATTGAATTGATGCAACCTATGCTATTCATGTGCTTGGTCAGCTGATGGCTGTGACGTTGCATTTATAACTGTTTCGTTCCTCAAAGTGGAGTCAATGTTGGGGGGTTCTGAGCCATTTGCTTGGGGTTGGGCAGCTTAAGCCCGTATTAGACGGTGGCAAAAAGTGGCACTTTTGGATGTGAGAGATGCGCTCTCTTCTTCGAAGTCATGGCAGCCGCCGTCACTAACACGCTGCAATGTTATACGATGCGGTGTTCGCCAGCCACACACACGGCGCTCAGTAGCAGGGCTGCCACACCTTAGGAATTTTCCCCAGATCTTGGGAATTCAGACAATGTCTAGGGATTTGGGGAATTCGAAACAAAAAGGCAAAGAATTAGGGAATTTGGGGTGTTTATACAATGTACTGTGTGTAAAAACTAAAATTGCCCAAATTAATATTTGCTTCCAGCATAAAGGTAGAGTATCAATTGAAATTACTACAATTCGATCTAGAAATTAATAAAATTAACAGTACAAGGGGCCTAAGACACCTTTGCGAATGCATCATGGTAGAATAAAACTCGTTTGTACGGGATCCGAATGAAGCGCGCAGTGGCGCAATTAAAGCGCCTCATGGAGCGCCTGGCTCAGTCACTCATTTATTACTGCTGAGGTGCTATCTGTGGTACTAGCGCTACCGGTAGCGGTGTTGCTTTGTCCTTATTGCATTATCAGCTTGTAGTTAAACACCATGGAACCACCTAAAAAAGTAGTACAGTCGAACATTTTCCGAATTCAAAGGCAGGATATGGAAAGATAAAGATGGAAACCATGTCGGTTGTAAATGTTGCAATATCATGTTCGAAAGTGCGAACAAGTCTACCTTACAGAAACACAAGGAATCCGAGAAGTATAAGAAAACTTATGAACTTCCCAAATCTAAAGGTCAACACCGCACAATTTTTCAAACAAAAAGCGCCTAACGATGATGACCAAGTGGCACATCCCCTCGCNATGACTTGTCTCACTTGCTTACGCTTTCGTCTGCATCTGTTGAAAAAATATTTCCTCGACTTAACTGGATAAAAAATAAAATTAACAATTCCTTAAAATAAGAAACTGCCAAAGACCGCTTTCTTGTCAAGCAGTGATAAGCAAGAAATACTGCAAATAGTGCTACGTGGGATCCAGTAAAAAGTTCAGAAACTGACCAAGATTTAAGTGAAGCCGCCCATCAAAGATCCCATCACCGATTAAAACGATTGAAAGAATCAAAGTCTCTTAGCGTTCATGCTGACATTAATGACGAAAATGAAGAATAAACCTAAAAATGCATTGAAAGTGAGCATAAATTTCATATTTATTACTTAGAGTAATATCTGGGGAATTTTTTTACGATCTGGGGAAATTTCACGAGTCAGTCTGGGGATTTTGGAAAAAGTTGACTGGCAGCCCTGCTCAGTAGCGCACGAAACTCGGCTGTGGGTGGTAGCGTCGTAATGGCGCTCTCTAAGAACGCAAAGGACCTATAGAGCATACCAATAAAACTGGAAAAGCCGGATTTGTTTTCATTGTTGTATTTAGCAATACATGTCTTTCAAGTCATGTTCATTTTCTACGGTTAATTCACGGTAATTCAAAATTAAAAAATGGTTAAATAAATGCATTGATATCATTTTTGGGGTTCTGATACCAGCAAAATATATATATATACCATCTAAAAAAAGAATTTTGAAATTAATATGCCTTAATATCATCGTCAAATATGTTTGATTAAAAACTGGTTTGGAATGCGTTGCTCCCGTGAATGCAACTACGCTTGATTGCAATTAAAGTTTTTTTTGCTTAGTGGAATGCAAATTGATTATGATAAATATAAAATACATCCAAAACTGGTAATAATGAGGCACTTGTACACTTAATTGCAGCGTGTGCGTCGGTACAAATAACTCTAATTTTGAGAGCAAGTACCATCATAAATAATATTTCATCATACGTTAAAATAGCACTAATATTAGTGAAGAAAATATCTATCACGATATTATTATACATTTGGTTTTATTATTTAATGCTTGGTTAAGTCATCAGGCTGACATACAAACTATAACACTGTACTGATTGTATTTTGAACAATAATAAATATGAGTATTAGACAAACAAATTGAAAATTTTTACAAAGCAGTTTATTATAAATTTATACTTGAACACTTACTTTCCTGAAAAAGTATAAATAGTGTAAACCATGCTAATTTCCGTCATTTTTTACTTCTGCAACTCAGGGCATTGCAAATTATTGTAACTGAAATCGCGCTACTGTGATTTCGAACTTCCGAAAAAAATCATCATAGTAATTTTTATGCAGGAAATAAGAGGATCAATAATACATGTGTAAGAATTAATTTGTTACCTACATCAGGCTGAGAATGAAGTATTTTATCCAATGATTAGGAAGAGACGCAATGAGTGTCACCTTCGTCTAAGAATAGGAATACTATTGTGAATGGGAATCACTATTTGGCAGTACTATTTTGTCAGTTCCTGTACCGATTTCTGACAATCTTTTTAGTTTTGTTCTCGCCTGAAGTGTTATTTATTTATTCTTTGTTTACTCAGGAGTTAATTTAATCTCTGGCTTAATTTCTTTAAAGATCTTGTTCAGTGCTATTTTTCGTAGAGATCTATCTCTATACTCGTTACTCATCTCTCTCCATAAACATGGGTGCGTTTTTAAGATTACCATGAATAATGTTGTCGACCGCCTACTGCAGTCAGCAAGCGGAGCAGGAGATAAGAGAGGACAGCTAATCGCAGACATGCTTCATGAACGAAGTCTGAATGACTACTCACTACTGGGCAGCAGCCTCTGCATGCATGCTTTCCTATCGTGCGGAGAGCGAACACGAAAGTTGACACTTTTGTACGCTGCAACAACGCCAACGAGAGCAGAGTTGCGGCAGAAAGAGAGGAAATGGGTGGAGCTAGCGATGCCGCGAGCAAAAGTTCACACTTTTTGCCACCGTCTAATATGGGCTTTAGTAGCAGTTAGTCGGGTACGGCGTTTTCGATCCGTTAGCTAAGGCAAAAGTTCCCTTATATTGCCAACTTTTCCCTACATCAGCCCGAAGGATGAGAAAACGCAAAAGCGCGAGAGTGGGACAATTTCTAAAGCTAGCCCACTCGAATTTAGCGGTTCTACATCGCTGCCTGGAGAGTAACGGATTTGATCATCGGGCAGGGGTGCCCCAATCGATCCTTTCATTGATTCTACAAGTTCTAGGAGTGTGAGGGCGTGTCGTACGAAGTCATCCTACACTCATAGACCTCCAGCTCTTTCAACTCATCAGCAAGAAACGAATGCCATCAGTATTTATTTAGAAAAAAATATCAAAACAGAAGAGACCACACACGGACTTCAACTGAAGTTCACTGACCCTAACTCAACTATTAGAGCAAAACAAACCTTCAGGAAAATTAATCCAAAGCTAATTATCCTTCCAGAGTAAAAAGCCTTGCAATCCATATCTATCCGTCAAATTGGTCAGCACAAAGGAAACCAGAGCTCAAGCGAAATCAGAGATGAAATTCAAACACTCCAACAATGGCTCGAAATCACTGAAGTAATCAAGCTAAAACACTTCACTTACATCAACAAACCAGTCACTCTATGTACAAACATACCGCAACAATACTCACCGATGGCCTCAAGATGTTTAGCACCAAAATAAAACCTTAACAGTGCGAAAAAGAACACTACAATCACATTCTCATCTGATACAAGTTTTATAAATTTTAGTCACATCCCACAAACGTATGCCCAGCAATACTGAGCTGTCTTTGAAGATGGAAAGTGCGAAAGGAAAAGAAGGGAAAAGATCATGAAGAACAAAGAAAGTTTGAAGAAACGTTCGCAAATATCGAAAAGCTAGCTGCACTGGAATCTAAAAACTAACGCTAAACATATACCGCTGACCACGAAAGTTTAAATTAAACTCACAGCAATCATACTGGAAGTGCACTTCCCAAGCTTAGTTCAAAATGAAGGTTTTAGTTTTATCCTGTCCAAATTAATGAAAAACTATAACATTGACACAACTTTTCCGGATGAAGGACCGTGTCTCCTTTTTCATTTTCGTATTTTTCCTTAGTGCATGTTTTTATTTTCTAGGAGAACCACTGCTTTTTCTCGTCTAGAATATTTAAATTACGCTGCCACCACTCACAAAATCACGGTTGTGAGATGAATACTCAATATCATTTAATTTCTGTAGATAAGTCAAGTTTATGAATGAATCAAGACGTTCTTAAATTTGATGTCACATAATTTTCAATTGATCCAGTTTTCAGCATCGATGATTTTTTTTAGTAAATTTCAGGGTCTTCGTTATCTTTCGTTAAGTAGAGGATCTTTAATAATGAATAGCAAGAACCGTAACGTGAGGCAAATGTACAAGTGTTGTCAGGTAGCATTCAAAAACGATGAATTGAGACGAAGCCATGCCCTCCTTACACTTCAAGCTGTAAATAAAACATTTAAAATATCTAACCTAATAATACCCGTTGTATGTTTATTTATATATTTATTTATATATCTGTTTGATGTCCGCTTCTTAAGAAACATAGGATGTCTGAGTTTGCGGTATCATGGATACCGAATTCATCAGTGTATTGAAAGATAGCCTTAAATGCATTGATATGTTTGACATTTTATCAGGATAGATTCGGTTAGGACGTGATAGGTTAGGTTAGGTAAGTAATGTTGACGGAATTTTTTCACGGGTCCACCTAGCTTAACGATGACATTGTCAGTGGAATTTCCATGGGTCCTGCTACCACCTAATAATACACTTGGTTTATTTGTTTGGAGTCCGCTCCTTCCTTTTCTCTGTCCCGCTCATAAGGATAATTACAATGACCGTATCTGTGATACGATTTCACCAGTGCACAAGTACAAGAATTTTTTTTACCACGGGTACAGTTAGGATGGATATTTTTGTTTGTCACCCACATCTGAAATATTTCTCAAGAAAGTAATGGAATCCTGTCATTTTTGGCGGGCTGTGCACACTAGTAACTGATAAATGCTTGAAAAAAGTTTCTCGATGAATTATTAGCCTGAGAAGAACAGAATGTGGAAAAGTTTACTGATTAAGAATATAAATACAAGATTTTCTTGGGAATAGCCGGTAATTGAAATAGATTGTGATGCGCTTTCCACTTATTTTGGCCGTGAGTAATACATGACTGGTATGATCACCATCAAGCAGCAGGCTTGACATTTATCAAAGTATTTGTGTCACGTCATACGAACCTTCATAGGGCTGGGAACGACAACAAAATGAAAACTCCATATTAGCACGTAAGAGAAATTTACAATTCATGCCACTGATGTAGGTTGAATTACTGACGGAGACCCACACTGAAACCTTTTTGCGCTTGAGCCTGGAACAAGAATGAACTAACGCGCTATGTTCCTCCTAAGACCAAGTATAGCTAAAGAGTAACTGTACCGATGTCATTTTGATTGCCATCAAAGATTGATGGAAATATACCTCGAAGTATGCAAAGATGCTGTTGTGTATTTATATATTTTTTCTCATTACTTCAACGACGAATGTGCCAAGGATATCTCATTATTCTATATTCAAAAATATATAAATAATAAAATGTTAGTCAAGATTCACACGGATATCAGTATCTGGCACCCCACTGATTGAACTCTAATGGAGATTTAAGAGAGTTCTTGGTATTGACCAAACGTAATACCATCTCACAGTAACTAATTCTAAAAGCAGTATTTCTCTATTAAGCCAGAACTGTAAATGTTATGATCTAATGAAGGTTATACGCAAAATTTAGAATTATTTGGAAAACCAAGCCACTAGAAATGAGAAATTAATGATCCTCATAATAACGCAAAGAGGTTTAAGAAAAATTTTCATGATCGACATGAAACCAGCAGAAAATCTTAACGTCGAAACCTCAATGTGACGATGGTACGTAAGAAGTTGGAAGAGCAGACAAAAAACACTAGTAGATCGAGAACGAATGCTATATGCTATAATTTGATTGAAACGACGTGTTTCTCACATTCACTCGAAAAAAAAAAATTTTCCGCATCAAGAGCGGCTTAAGTCATGAGGCTTAAGTCAACAAGAGACCTGGCAGCTGTTTTGCAAGTTTTCCTGCAATTACCAGTATACTCATCTCAATCAGCATTCAACATGAAGGAAGAGTAATGGACGATTTCGACCTAGAACAGGAAGATCCAAGCAAATCAGGAGGAACTACAGACAACATTACGAAACAGAAGCTCACTCAGTTCCCAAGTATCTTCGATGGAAAACACTTGACCTCTCATCGGGAAGAACCAAGTGAAGTTGAACAAAGTCATAAGGTGCCTTACTCAAACTATTCAATACATTCAGTAAAGGAAGCACACGACGTGAGCAGACTGCACCGACGACGAACAAAACAGAGGCAAACAGAGAATCAGCGATGAACCAAAGAGAGGAGGGACTCAGCCAACAAAACTATTTCAGTTCAACTCTACAGAAAGTCAACCGACAGAAACCTAATTCCGGAAAACGGCTCAAGAAAACATTTGTGAACGAAATGAAGAAATTACTTACATTTAAAAATCGTAGCTCTAGTGACAGATTCTCAACACGTCCACAATTTAATGAAAAAAGGTTGGTTAAATTTTGTGGAAACCATACTAAATTCGATTTCACAAGACCATCAAATTAGGTTGCAAACAAGCTACCTTATTCTCAAAACTAGAATACAGAAAAGTTGAGACAAATGATTTAGGAGTTGAACCAACTAACAGCGGTCAACCACAATGCTCAAAACCGGAAGAAAAATAAAATAACCCTATCTAATCTACGCAAAAAATTTATCTAGATATAATTTTCCTAATCAAGTTGTTATTCTCACTTATCAAAGCATTGAAGCGTGACGTTTTTGCTTTCCAAAGAAAAGAGGAAGAGAACGCAAGCGCTGCCATTGCCGATAGAAAAGGTGTGCTATTCCGACTGTGCGATAATTTTAAATCTGACATACTAGAAACACTCGAAGCTACTCTTGGGAAAATTAGAATGATAACATACCAGTATATCTCTCCCCGAATTAACTACATCACTTACATAGAGTTCCACAGGTTACTAAACAGAAATTACACAATCTACTCTCGAGCGGATCAAAACACAAAATACTCGATCTTTGGCAATTCCTACACAGATGCTAGAGGATCACAATTCAGCACTCTAATCAATCAAAATTGATGTACATGCTTAAGACCAAACTATCCAACTTCTATGTCACAAAGCAGAGGTTCATCCCCAGAAACCGTGTTAGGAAACCAAATTATACTCCTCAGAATTGCGCTCAACCCAGGTCCCAGTGACCCATCAGATCACATCACCATTGTTTCAGTTATATCCGTCAGCCCCTTACTAATTTCGTTAAACCAAAGTAATTCCATCACTATTAGGACTTGCAAAAATATAGACAATACGTGGGTAATATTTGCAAAGCTGCAAATCAACTAGCAATTCCTTATATGAAACAGAGAACAATTTCAAGCGAGCGGGAAACTTTAGACCTTCGCATAATTCAGACTCAACTAAATAATACTATTACATGCGTTACCACTTTCAGATCAAACCCTAAAATTTGCAGCCAGATTCTCAGTTTCACAAAACGATTAATTAAACCAATGATATAGCAATGTACACTGAACAATTTGGAAATAAATTATTCAACACTTATGAAAAGAACTTGATCGCCTAAAATTCTGGTCAACAGTTGAGATTAAAAATGAACGAAATAATAAGCAACTTTTGCCATACATTAAGCCTAATGTCACGCTGCTGGACACTTCAGAAGTGAAAGAACTCTCTTTTAAATAACTCAAGTATTTACTAATGAAGACAACAATCATATAGTAATTCTGCTTGCTTCTTCCTTAGTTAGTTAGTTAGTCCTTCCGTTATACGTTTTCGGCCGAGTTTGCGGTATCATGCATGGAGACCGAATTCCTGGGTGTTACATTAAAAGATCGACTTTACATGCATGGAGACGTTTTTAATTTTATCAGGATAGGATAGGTTACGTTTGGAGAGGATAGGATAGGTTAGGATATGTAAGGTAGGATAGATTAGGATAGGTTATGTCGGGTTCTCTCTCGGCTAGTAACGTTCAACTATAAACCGGGAGGTTCCAGGTTCGTTAGTACGTAATTGTGGTTTCTCTATATTCTCTATATGAAGGAATAATAACACACGATGCGTGAACTGAGAGCTATACTTGAGAGATAGGATACGTTACAGTGTTACGTTACAACAGGTACACACTCTGGCTCCAAAGGTCGGGATCTCGTTCAGGGTCACGTACTGACCTCAATTCTCTCTCTTAATCACTAACTTCGGTCGGTCGGTGCAGGCGTACACTCGTCAGTCGACAGGAAACCCATGATAATGATAAGGATCCTACAGTTAGGTTAGCATAGCTTAGGTAATGTTGATGCACTTTTTTCACAGGTCCACGGTTTTTTGTGTTTAACATATTATCAGGGTAGCTTCGGTTAGGATAGGATAGGTAGGAAATGTTAGGTTAGGATGGGTTAGGTTAGAATATGTTATGTTAGAATTAGTTAGGTGATGTTGACCGAATTTTTTCACGGGTCCACCTAACTAAACGATGACATTGGTTAAGTTAAGTTAGGTTAGGCTAGGATAGAGGATAGGTTAAAGATACGTTAGGATAGGTTAAGTAATGTGACGGAATTTTTTCCCGAGTCCTAGGTTTTGTTATGTTTGACATATTGTCAGGATAGGTTCGGTTAACATAGGTTAGGACAAGATAGGTTTGAATATGTTTGGTTATATAAGAATATGTTATGTAAAAATTTATTAGGTAATGTTGACCGAATTTTTTCATGGGTCCACCTAGCTTAACGATGACATTGTCCGTGGAATTTCCACGGATACTGCTAGCAACCATTACTCCGATAAGAGAAACCTCAGAGAATCACACACACAACACAAATTCAAAGCAATTATGTCATTAGTTAGAAAAGATATGGGCAATTTCTATTAAGTGATATTTTATCTGATGAAAATGGATAAATTTAGCGGATTATCATAGACAGATGAAAAAAATGGAACCAAAAGAAATTATCACTCTACAGCTAAAAACTTGCCACTCAACATGGAAGATTATTCAATTATTTCTACTTTCAACCAATCAGCGATGGCTAGTTACTTTCCAAACATTCTGAAATATACCAAAATGATCTTTCTACCGACATATCATCTTTCACTTCACACATCTACACCTTTTTTACTTCAAATTAATCTATGTCAAGTTCAATTTAATCCAAGTCAAGTTCAAATTAATCCGAGTCAAGTTCAAATTAATCCAAGTCAAGTTCAAATTAATCCAAGTCAAGTTAAAATTCATCCACGTCAAATTCAAATTATTTCAACCTTTAAGTTAAGTTAAAAATTGACATGATCACTCGTTAATATGAGCGTTTTTTATGTTATATATGTATCTATCGGATGTGATGAGCAAGAAAAACGTTTTTTCTTTCAGGAAGGAATATATAAAATTTCTACAATTTAAAAATAAGCGTCGTAAAATGTGGAAAGTATCCAGTATCAGGAGGCAGAGTGTAATTCAGATCTTTGAGCGGAGTAACAGACAGAGGTCAACTATAAAAACAACTTTTTATCACACTACACATTAAAGTTGCTTTACAATTCTAAATTAATGGCAGTATGCAGCCATTCAAATATTTATGTTCAAAGGAAATTTTATGTTACACACACACACAGTAATATCGAGGATTTATTTACACTCATGTAAAAATTTATATACGTTAAATTCCACTTTATAACATACATAAAACCATATATGTATGCAACTACAAAAGATTACCGTTGGATGATATGTAGATTCAACCTTTAAAAGAAAAATAGCACCGAAGTCTGTTTTTGCTTGTTCAAACGATTTTTTGTACAAACATGTTGTCGTAGACCTATTTTTTTTTGCTGTTATTTCCTTTGATTGTCGTGACTTAAGGTCACAATTCTATTATTTTTTTAATGAGGATTAAAGGAGACTTTTCAACGTCCACAGAATAATTATTAATTATCAGTCAATTTATATGGTAACGTGCCACTAACAACTTCGATAAACAGTCTCCATCCTTAATGGTAAATTAACGACGCAGGAAACATGTTAATTATTTATTCCCTACAAAGAATACAAAATTACTAACACTTTGAATGAATCT
>JACJUY010004297.1:0-19282 GCA_014220935.1 Platorchestia sp. MABIK
TACATATGGCTGCTTAAGACAAGTTTTGCATCATCCGTGGACTTTTTGAACCTTTCCCACTCGTGCTAAGTCTGAGGCAGTCACAATACTCAAGGAATAATTTTAGAAATGAGCAAAAATTTTCATTATTAATACATGTTAACTTGACCAAAGACATGGAAGTAAACAAAACAAAGAGATCAATTTGAAGTACATATATACATAGGTTGCGGAAAAAAATCAATTAATATTCCAGTTATTAAAGGCAGAATAAGCTAATTGAATTTTCATTATCAATAGCGATAACAAAACTTGAAAACTAGAAGTCTTTATGTTTTACCCCATGGCTTCAGGTTTTCACAACGACCAGTCATTATCAGTATATCACAACCTAATGACTAGAAATATTTATGATCACAACATAACTTTAGATTTCTGCAAAGGCTTGTCATTATCAATCCATACATCAAAGCATAACCAAAAGATAGACTAGAAAAGATCGTTATAAGGAGCCACTATTATAGAATATAGACACATTAAGAGCGTACAGAGGTACCACTCTTTATGTGAGCACAATGTTTTCATCAGCTGAGCTGTTCTGCAAGTAACTTGCAACAAATTTACTACTAGTTTCTACATCCTGTGTATTAATTGAAGGGGAAATGAACGAAACAGACATAAACAGAATGAATTTGCGATGCTTTCAATTACTATTTGCCGGTTTTAACTGTAAAATATGCATCATTGCTCCTGTGCGAAAAATATATTTCGCATTCGTAGGCATCTGATATATATATATATATATATATATATATATATATATATATATATATGTGCTGACCCACAATGACTAGATATTAATGACAGTATTAGGTAATAGGTACAAATACGCTGTTTCGAACTTCGAACAAAATAATCAACAAAAACATTACGTATTTTAGCTTATCAGCACAGCATTTTAACTGAGTTTTGTTTAATTTCTGTTTTAAACAATTGTAAAAATTTTAAGCAAAAATTAGAACCAAAGGCACCAAAAAATAGCGACTCCAAATTCGACTCCACTACATCCGAATGAACGACTCCGACTTCGACTCCACCACATTCTCAAAAAGCGACTCCGACTCCATCACATTCCGAAAAGCGACTCCGACTCCACCCTAAAACATGCTTCTCCGACTCCCAACTCCGACTCCGCAACCCTGCTTTCTATGTAAATGCTTGACAATACTATACGGAAGTGATGTGCGAGGTACCACAGCAAGTTGAGGGTTAAAAGAAAATGTACTGTATTTATAACAAAACTGCAAGTCGCTGGTTGAGCAATTTTGCAGTAAATGTTGTGCGTATGTTCATAAATACCAGCATACATGCAACCACATCTCATACGCTCACAACAAAAAACTTTGGGTCGAAAACTTTAAAATGTAGGGTGGTGAGCAGAAGAAATTCTTAGCATCTTCAGTAAGAATTGCAGCCTACACTTATCTACAATTATCGACGTCACATCCATTTAAAGCTACTGGATCCTAGCAACCATTTCTAATTTAATAGAGCTATGCTGACAGCCGACACGGTACGCTTGACCTGACGAAGGCTTGGTTCGGTTCTTTATCCTTACAGCATATAAGATCGGGCATATCCCTTGATCGCATATTACTTCTGATGCATGTGCGACAGTAAGAAGCTATTCCTAGCCTATGAACTAACTTTTCACTGGCTTCCTCTAGGCATAAGAACTGAAAATTCTTTGTTTTTGTAAACAATTGCGATTACACGAAGCTCCGACAAATGATTCTTAGTCGAAGTTTGTTGCAAAGAACGACATACATTGCATTTATTTTATAACTCGGGGATACATAGCAAAGTTCCGGGCTGATGTCTCTATAGGAAATTTCATACGCTGAAGGCTACTCTTATAGAAATTTTCATGGAATTTTTTCAAGTTTCCTCTGTAAAAAATTGGGAAATTGATCTGAATGGGAAAACTTTAGCGTAAAACTATTCAGTGTTATCATCACAAGTAAACACTGCCTGTGCGCACTTACCAAACAAGCAATGTTCATTGATCGAAAAATTTATATGCTAATTCCTTCAAAATGAAAATGGTTTATCGTTTACAATTTGTGATGGAGAGAGTACAACTGCAAGCTCGTTAAGGAGGATTTGCTATTACCACACGATTATTATTTTTTTACATCAGCTGAGAAGTCGTTACTTCAGGACATACTCGTACTGTATGTGCAGCGAGGATATTGAGCTTTCGACCTTTTCGTCTATGGCTTGCAGCTGTACCTTGCCGCATGGAGAAGAAAAATCGAAATCCAAATCAGCGTCGCCAGAACCGAAATCCAAATCAGCATCGGCATCACCGTCACCATCGTCGTCGTCGTCGTCATCGTCAAGTCACATTCATTAGCTCAGAGTCATTTCTGTTTAACATGGAGCTATAATGGTGCACGTCATAGCCGTGTGGGTAAGGACCTGCCCTTCCGTGAAGGTATCAAGGATTCGAATCCCGGCTCAGGGTGGCAATTTTCTCCGTTGGGTATAGGGGAAAAATTCAAAGCACAAAACCTCATCTACCCAGGTGTCTGAAATGGGTACCGGTCTTGACCGGGGGAAAGCGTCTTGGCGTCCTGGTGTTAGTTATGAGCCATTTGAAAAACTAATGTACAAGGTGATATGTATCAGGCTTGAATTGATAATCAAGCATCCTTAGATGTCGATACTTGTTTTTTGAACAGATTCGATCAAGAACAGCGTAAGGGGACCGTCTCAATAAAACAAGACCGTTATTGTCCGATGAATTTTTCTGAAACTTTCTTCAAAGCTGTTAAATCAAGCACAAATTCTATTTTGTTCTGAGGGTTTTTGTACTTTCATTAGAAAATAATTTTTTCAGGATAAAGTGAAAAAGTGAGGATAACGAAAAATGCCACTCCCCCTGAAATTTTAAAGTTACAGAACCAATAGTATATTTTTTAGATAGATCTATCTAATCATTTAGATCTATGTTTTGTCTAAATTGAAATATATTGCTCTTCTTTTTGTGATAGTAAAGAATATCCATTTTTATTTTTTCTGCTTATGAATCATTTTTATTTTGATATTTAAGACAGATTTTTTTCCAGCATTTTGCATGCATTTCTTCTAGCTGTATAATATTAATCATTTTAATGAAGTTGGTAAACTATAATAGCATTATTAAATGAATTTTTGTAAGAGACAGGAGTTTTAATAATAATAGCCTCTTCGAAGTTATCTTCTGCATCCTTGAGAAAACTTTTGATTTGAGGAAGAAGCGTCTGAAAATTAGAAGTATCTTTCGACATTCCCAGTCTTTCACATCAGTATTGAATCAATATATAAATATTAATTTCATTCAGTGTTTTATCGTATTCTTCGTTGAGCTGTCTAATAAGATGTTCGTAGTCCCTCATTTGTGTAGGAATAACTTCCTTAGGCACTTTTTCGAATTCTTTCACTTATTTGTTTATAAATTCACTTCCATTGAAATCCTGGTTGGAAAATCGTAAATACTGATTTCATCAGTTAGAAAAAGTTTTTGGAATTTTAATTCGTTTACAAAAAAATCTATTATAAGACAAAAACCCTCTTGTGCGCACGTAAGTGCAGCAATATATGTATTGCAGGATTGATATTACATCTTTCTTCCGAAGATTTACATGGTATAGACACATTTTTTCTGGATGACACTTTTCAAAAAGAGTACGGTTATTTCTCTTTGCAGCTTCTACGTTGAGTGTAGTTATTACGTAAATTTTAAGAGGCTGTTTATTGTCTATGTTCAAATATTCGTTACTTTCACATTTTTTTAAATTATCGTGCAGATTTAACATCAAATTTATGCACAATATCATTTCCATTTTATTTAAGCTAATTTTGCTAAAGTTCGTATTTTAACTGTTCTACGACAGAGATCATAACTGTCTCGAAGCATATGTTTAAACATCATTTGGTTCTCCTCTGTAACTAAAAAATGATAATTTTTCCCACTGACATCTTTTTGAATAAATCATTGTAAAATTGTTATCAATTTCAATTGCACATATTGTAATATAACTATAAATTATTCCTTTCTGTATTTCCAGTTGTTTTTATTTCGTACCATTTGTTAATATCAGTGTTCATTTTTAATTAAAAAATGTATATGTATTTTAAAATCAAATTAGTCTAACTTACCTAACCTGAGTGAGATTTGCTAATTATTTTGTACGAGTCGGTCAATTCTTTCAGTCAATATTTACAGTAGTCATTTTCTAAAGTTAAAAAAACTCTTTTGCTTAGGTCAAGTAGAATTTGATCAAATTTGAGCTGCTCTTTAACCAGAGAGTACAGAACGATAAGACATGAATGACCAAACATTTTCTCACTCCCACTTTAAATGACATAGGTGGAACATAGTACATCAGATTTTATGTTTTTCTTAAGTTCAATTGGTGGTACTGCTCAAAAACTCTCAAAATAACAACAGAGATTAGAGATTTTGCACCAAGTCCAGTAAGCCCTTTACTGTATTCAAATTCAAAGTTCTTCTTTTCTTCATTTTCTTTGGATGTTTTGACAGATTATCCCGCATATAAATTCCTCGAAAATGAGGTTTTTCTAGATGACGAATATAATTCATCAGATCGAATTGACTGAGGTCTCTCCAATGGATGTCTACTTTTTGTCAGGCTTTACAGACAGACCCTTGCCCTTTACTCGTGCTTGTGAGAAAGACGAACCTTTTCATTTTTCTATAGCTTTATTATTCCTATTAGTTTCTTCAAATAGTTTATCAGCAGCTTTCTTAATGTTTACTGTATTTGCAATTGCACTTGCACCACCATCTAGGAAATCTGCAGATCCCAAACCGGTTATTGCAAGGCTGGAATTGTAAAAATTCATCCACCCTTTTAGCTACTTCTTTAGGTTTGAAACTTGTTTCTGTTTTACCATAAACTTTGCATATTCATATGATCATGGATTTATTATTTTTAGTTTTTTCTATACCCGGGTTTCAAAGTATATGTATCAGTTTTAAATTTAACGCAGTATAATTTGTGTTCCATTTTCAAAAGATATAAAACTTGATCTTGATCAAAATTCATTTTTATTACCATCTGATTGTAAGTTGATAATCCGATCTGATAGAAATAGAGCATAGACATGTGTATTATTCGGTACATTTTCTAAAAATGGTACTTTCACTTTGATATCTACAACGGTGTCAGTCGTTCTGATTGCCGGCTAACATAAAAAATTAGGATAGGGTACAACATTCTCTAGTCCCTTAATTTTACAGCTCATTGATCCTGCCCACCTAAATCCGTAATCATTTTTAGGGCGATTGTGCAATAATTTTCGTTAACATCTCTCTGAATATTGTTCTCAGGAGAAGGTTCATTATTTAGTTCAACGTAAGCATTTGTCAATTTACAATGATCGAATTACTTTTTGGTCAATCATGTCTCCAGTTTGGAACTCGACTAAATTAAATCTAGGCTTCTCAGCGCAAGCTGTTACATTTAGTCTCTAATCTAACTATTTTTAACCAGATGGGTCAACAATTTCTTCAACTTAATGAAAAAATAGGCTAAAGATAATAATGCTTTTACTTCAATTTCTTTGTAAGGTTTAAGCTTAAATTCATTTGATGGTTAACAAGGAATTCTTCACACAAGTTCATCTAATATAATTTTACAATCATTAACCGTATCTTTCGATTTATTATTAAGATCTTTGTCAGAAGTCTTAAATAAATCTAAGAGTGAGAACACGTTGAACTCCGTACAATACTTTGTTATAATTTTTCTTAAACCAGACATGTTTGAGAGGAATTGTAGTACTGAATTTTTCTTCTCCTACCTCCGAGAAAGTCTTTTCTTTTATGGAAGCCTTTAATAATATTGAAAATATTTCGTTTTGGATCGAAATTCGAAAAGAATGACGTATTATTTGTCGACTTTTGAGGCTCAGTAGCTAAACCTTTCACTGTTGTTGAAACTCCTGAATTGGAATAACCTTCGACTTCCTCGTTTGCTATTTTATGGCTGACGTGGCTAAACAAATGCAGCAAACCATCATTAATTAGAGATGTATTATCAGTTTTAAAATTGCAATCATCATTATTTTTTACAATGATGTGCCTTAGAGGTAAATGTAACTGTTAAATGAGAGAAGAAATTGATCTTGATTTTGCACTACAACCTTCACGTCTGAATGTGAGCCGTTCAAATCCTTTCCTATAGATGAGGCTGATATTCATGGGTGTCTATCTTTTCAATTGATTCATCTACAATTACTGAATAATTTCACTTTAAATGCTCCATTTTTTTACAGGGTAAAAGTCTTTCGTAAAATTTCTGTCTACAACGCATTTAATTAATTTAGATTGATCTCAAGTGAAATCAGTTACGTACTCTCCATGAATTTTAAGCAGGTTTAGATTCTGATCTGTCAGCTAAATTCAAATTTGATTCACAACTGTTGCAACTACAGGGAGATATCCGATTTAATGACGATTTTCGACAATTTTCATCCCGTGTAACGTCAGGAAAAAATGAATTTGTAATTGGCTTTAGTGCTATGTTCATTTTCGAACCTCCGACAATACTACAATTCGCTAAAATTGTATTACCAGAAAGAATATTAACAATATTTGAACCTCCACGTTCTCTCAAAATTTCCAACATAGTATTTTTGAATCCTAACAGCGTTCGCAATGAATTTTCTCTATTAAAGTGGATTCTAACATTGGGATCTTTTATACTCGAATACACATATGAGAGTATTGGTATTTGCTATGATTTTAAACAAATTGTGATGAAGGTGAAATCTTCATTTTTCTTTTGTAGATATTTATTAATACTTTCAATTTCATAACATCCAGTAGGAATGAGAATGGTGTATTTAACTCTTTGATACTCGTATACAAATTTATTGTTATTTTCATTGATATTTGGTATCTAATAGGACACTTCTAAGCCGATGAAAACAATTTCATCAAGCTCACTATCGTTTTGCAGAATAGGTGGATAAATGAATTCCGTAAAATTAGATTTACGATTTTTTAAAACAATACTCAGAGACATTTTTTACAAACCTAGAGAGTTATTCACAGTTTTAATATCACAATCAGGGAAAATATTTTTCTCGTAGAGCTCATGATTTATAGCTTAAATTTCATTAAACAATTGGCTAGTAGCAACCAATGATTTTAAACTTGTAATATTCCCTGCTTCGAGAACTCCAAACAATACTTTATGTCTATAAACTATATCATTATTATCTGATGGTAAACATTTGATTACAGATCCAGAGACCTCTCCAGAGAAGCTTCTCGAACTATAGTGAAATTGATCAACAGTTCTAGTTGTATTATTTCTAAAGAGATTTTTTTCCTCTATTCGTTTTAGTAGGCTTTTTCAGTCAAAATGGCAATGTTGTCTTGATGAAACTTTCACAAGTTTTCTTCTCTGAATCTGTATAGTTTTGGGGTTCTTTTTAGTCAGCAATTCCCACAATTTTTTGGTTCCTTTATATTTATCACCAGCAACGATTAGATCATTTCGATCAATAATATCATAACATATTCTTTTCGCGATTTCCAAAGATTATAATCTAGTTTGAAACAACAAGCATAATCAAAATCGTTTTTAAAAGTCTGTGCGAGATAGGAAAGGACAAAGAGTTTTATGTTTGATGAAATAGATCTTCAATAGCTAATTTTCCATAGCCGCTCTCTATAGCAGGGATTCCTCGGTTAGTTTTATCTCAGATTTAGTTTCAGATGTTTCATCAGCAATTTTCTTCAGTGGTGTCAAAAGGAATTTATGAAATTTTCGAAATCTTTTCGTAAGTTTTCATCTCTCACTTTTTGTTTGAGGGATTGTTTTTTTGTTGCGTTCTTCACTTTAATTCAATCCTGTTTATGTGTGTTTAATATTGTGATAGATAAATACTATTGTTTTGCTTCTTGCAAATCCTAATTATGAATAAAAAAGCAAAGAAAGTAGCTTTTAAATTTAACATTCATATTAAGACAGTCTGATAATAAAAGAAGAACGTTTCGACCCGTTAGGTCATTCTCAACTTCTGTCGGTAGAAAATCACAAAATCTAGTAAAATTCACAGTAAATTGTTAGACGATGAAGTAAGAAAAAAAATAACATTATACTAAAATATTACAAATACAACCTAAACTAGCTGAAGGGGGAAAGCGGACTGAGTATCATTCAAAACTGGTTTTGTCGTTAAAATATACAGGGATTCTAAAATACGAAGATTTATAACACCAGATGTTGATGCAATTACATTGAAATCGTTTAAGCGCACTGGAAGATCGCATTTCTCTGCAAGAGAACGGATGGCAGAATGGGATGGCGTAGAGAGAAGGAGGCCTGTTCTAAAACTCCTACCAGCATGCTCCGCAACGCGAATACTGAGGGCCCGTTTAGTTGAGCCCACCTACTCAGACGCAAAATGTGCGCAACGATATTTGTAAACAACAGACGAGAGCATGCCTTTGGGAGTTCTATCTTTGTAATTGAAATAAGACCCTATTTTTAACGTATTAACCAATATAATTTTGAAATCTTTATGCATGAAATGTTTAGATAAATGCAAATGCAATTCCATCCTCAGTTTTTCCGATTTGTGCTCAAAAAATGGTAATGTGAAGTAAAATGGCTTTTTATTGACCGAGTATGAATTTGGCTTGCTGTAAAATTTATTATTCAAGAAATTTTTAATAGCTGAATCAATGAGTCGGCAGGGAAAGCCGTTGCATTTAAAAAAAATTGTTTAAAAATCAAATTCTTTATGGAAAGAGGAAAATGATGAACATATACAAAATGCCCTGGAGTTATGAAGTTGAGCATATTCCTTTTTTAAAATCTTTATTTTTCTTAGTGATTTTAATTTTTTCTCCAGATGTAAACTTCGGCTTTTTTAATTTCACTTCACTTCCGTTGTGTGAGTTTTTATGGACTTGGCGACTATTTTTCTTCAGTGAACCTTCCACATGTGTTATTCGAATACTTCTCTGATAGCTGTTCCTTTCTCAGAGTAATGAAGACTTTGTAAAATTTCTTCCATCCAATATTACGAACAAAAATCAAATCGGAGGAATGATGTCTGTTAATTACCGTTCATCCGATCTGGGACAAAAAGCTCTTTCAGTTTCCGAAGCTCTGTTGTTGAATAGGCTTTCTCAGCGCACAAAAATTCCCAAACCGTGAAAGAATTCAAGGCAAACGTGTCACGTAATTTCGCATCACTGTCACAGAGAATAATGTTATGTAACATTTCGTAGTAAATTCAAACTAAACGATCGACTGATTGCCTTAACTAAATTTGCTCACTGCTACTGTGAAGCTAGTTTTTCAATCTCAGTGAAGCTGAAATGCCTATACTAGGTCAAGCCAAATTTGTTCATTTCTTATTATCCCCAATGCGAAGACCTCACGTTAAGCGCAATCGATTATGAAACCACGACTAGGTTCGTTTGTAATCTATGTGTAGGAATTTTGTATCTACATATATATATATATACGTAAGTGATACCGATCTATCACCATGTCTATATTTCATCTCAAGTACCCGTGTCTGTATGTTATTATAGGGAATACCGAGAGGAGAATACCTTAAAATGTTTTTTTTTTGTGGTTCTTAGACTGTAACTTCATTTTTCTGAAATTTCTGTCAGGAAATCTAGCTAATTTTTTGTGCTTCCTAAGTCTTCTTATTTTTATGTTGTCTAAATTATTTCGTTCGACTACACTGAGGAAACAGTCGTCAGTTTCGATGTAGCAGGAGGACGTGTTTAATTTTTTCTGAAAAAACGAAAGTTATCACGATTTCATTTACTTAACGCTCTGCAACCAGTTAGCAATGAACTTTTAATCAGAAATATCTCGATATTTCAGTAAATAAAATTAGTAAACTATCTCACTGTTTCAAAAAGAGATCTATTGCTACCCCAGTGAATGTTGCCCGTTTCTGTACCCTAAAATGTAAATAGATAAGTGAAAATAAGCGCGATTTAAGCTTTGGATTCACAAACAAATCATCTCCCTCATCGTATGATGAGCAAGCTCTGAAATTCATTTCTGCGTGTATGTCTGTTTATTTGTTTTAAATGTGCGTCTTGTGCTCTGTTCTTGCATGAATTACTCTTGACTAACTTTTCTCATTACTTGAAAATTATTTAGGACGGAATTTCAGCCTGTTACAGAAGAACATTTGTTGTGTTTTCATCTTTCGTTTTAACTTATAGCGAAGAACCTCAGAGGCATTCTCCAATAGAATTTAAACGATCAGGTTGTAATAGAAGTTCTGTTCATTTTTTCAATTTGAAATAAAGTGAAAATCCTGTCAAAAATATATTTAATCTTCAACATCCCAATTGAAAATTTTGGTTGTATCGCCGGTGGAACACCGTCGGCAATACGGTTATTTTTCGGTTGAAATATGCGCGGTTTAGAGGATAAATGTCCCCGTTATCGGATACAAAATCGCCCGCGAATCACCCGTGACCGACCTCACCTACCGGCCGTGTACCACCTCAGAACCAGATTTGAATCACGGCTGGCCGTCCGTTGATCATGGAATAAAAAATCGCCCCCAGCTGCACGCGCCTCGCCTGACGGGGTGTACAATATCGCACTGGAAGCTATGGATATTACAATACATTCACACTTAATGAATTGTGAATGTATTGACCTAATAAGCTCAGTGCAATATTGTACATCCAATGAGATCGATGCGCGTGCAACTGGGGGCGATTGATAAATACATTAAAATGGGGTGATGTAGAAAGGATAGGGAATACCGCTCAGTCTGTAATTTTATTGCAAAAATTAAACATTCTTTAAAGAAAAATATACGTGAATATTCAACTACAGCCTTCACTTTACTGGAACACCAGAATAATCCTGGAATATAACATAAAATCACAATCTGTGTAGAACACAAATGTAACTAACAAATTCACTAAATTGAAATAGGCATGATAATTTAATTCTGTATCATAGAGTTTAATTTCAACGCTCATCTACATTATATATAGGTGTGTGTAGATTTTGATGTAGTGAATATTTGTTCCTCACGCGATTTGAAAAATAAACCATAATTGATTTTATTGTTTTATTGTTTACATCGTATATATATATATAATGTAGATGGGCGTTGAAAGGGAACTCTGTGATACAAAATAAAAGTCTCCCGCCTATTTTATACATTATATGTCATTCTTGAAATACAGCGTGCCCAAAAAGAAACGATACTCAATTTTCAAGGGCTTTAATTCAGACGCTATTAAACTTCCAAAAATTAAAAAGCTACATTTTGTTTCTTAACATTTATTCCATCTATGTACAAAATTTCATAAGAATTGCTACAACCGTTTTCTTTAAGCAGTATTTTTAAAAACCGATACTGAAAACCTGTTTGCAGTTCGCTCTTTATGATATAAAACCATTTATTCAATTACTTTCAACCGTTTATTAAAAGAAAGATACCACTGAATGAACAATCGAAATGTTTCTCCTATTGTTCGTTCCTTCTTGCTCTCCAACGTGATACCGATGAACTCAAGCAAAGAATTGAAAATGAGGCCAATTTGCTGCAAGGAGATGATGCTCTCGTCTGACGAGTGATGGCGGGAATGAGGAGGAGAGTGCAAGTGTGTATTGAGAGAAACGAAGGACACACAGAAAGAAACGAATAAAAAGGAGGAACAATGCGATCGTTTTTTATTTTAGTGGCAGTTTCCATTCAATAAACGGTTGAAAGATATTAAAAACATGGGTTCAATATTAAAAAATTCGAAGTTTAACAGAAGTGTGCAACAGGATTTCAGAATCGGCCACTAAAAATTCTATCAAAAAACGGGGTTGGATCTATTCTTCTGAAATTTCGCACAAAGATGGAACAAATGTTAAGAAACAAAACGTGACTTTCCAATTTTTTTCAAGTTGAATAGTTTCTGAATAACATCCCTTGAAAATTGGGTATCGTTTTTTTTTTTGGACCCCTGGATCTATACTGTACGTCAAAAAATAAAATACACCATACGTCAATAAAATCCATCATTGTTTATTTATATATTTTATACATAGATATATCAAGAAAAACAAAAAAATTCTGGCGTCATGGGTGCACAGCCTGTGATTCGCCTATGATTATATTTGTAGGACAGCCTGAAACTTACTCCAAGTGTGTCACTTTCATTCTAGTCTAAAAATAATATACATAGTTGCAACCACTCTGCTATTTATTACTTGCAGATTCGAGTGCATTAAATCAAAACATTTTCATGGAGAGAATCATAAATGAATGACGTACTCATCATCAACAAAAATTTAGGATAAAACCGAATGAATACATACAACTATAAACACCATGCAACCGAGCTCGTAAACTTATTTGACGATTAATTCGATACGTGATTTGAATTTGATGTCAACCAAAATTTAGCCACAATAATTTGTCATGTCGTACAAGTCACTAAGCAATAATTCGACTGACCGAGTGTAAGCTGTATGAACACACGCAAATTAGAGGCTAAAATGTACATTTATGATCTATATTATTGCCTAGTAGTATAGCAGCAAGCTTAATCATATAACTGAAATAATTTCACAGACGAAAAAATGGGACCATTACGTATGTACCAAGCAAAACGTGGAATTTATGCACAGGGTGGAGTACTCCACAGGATACTCTGTGCATAACAGATGCAATTTCAGATAGAAAAGAAAAACCCCTAACAGGTACGAGAGATGGTGTGAAGCTGATGAAAACTATGTAAGCACGAAAAATTGAAATCTCGATAGCCAATATATGGTTGAGATTCTCTAGAAATATCCCTTCTGGCATGCCGATTCCCATAGTACCCCATTGTTTGAGACACGCATATTTGAGTAGCTTGCCCAACCAATATCAAACCTTCAATCAAGCAACACGCAGGTGAATTCTTGGATTTCAACTTCGACTTCAGTCGCTCGACACCCATTGCCGTCATGCTGAACTGGACAGCAAGGTTTTGGGTCATAAATATCCTCAGCGTGCTGCTGTCTTTCGTGGCGACGATGGTCTCGCACTCACCAGCATGGATTTCTGGTGAGGAAGTTAAATAAGATTTTAGCATAGTACCTGGAACTATGAGGAACACAGGTGTTGAAATTGGTCCCAACAATGGGGTGGCAAGTGAGTTTGAGCTGTAGATGTTCAAAGAAAGTACTGCAATCATCCGACATTATGGCAATTTTATTTCATCTTAGACTGGCTTAACTGGAAATGTGCAACCATATGCATATATGATTGGTTTTAATAAATCAAAATTGGCACTGTACATTTTTTTACCATTTCTTCGCAGTTACTCAAGAAAATTATTTATAGCAGTTGTTTTTACTTGGGATCAAAATTATTTAATTTCATTTTAACTCGAAGTAGAAAAAACGTTCCTACAAAATTGGGTGACAAATTTTGAATTATTTTTTGTGGTTTTGGAAAGCCCTTTACTTATTGACACTCAAGATGAACATAGGACGAAAATTGAAATGGGCGTTCTAGTTCTGTAGCGTAGTAAATTTAATTTTTAGCATGGCTATCACTGCCAGCAAGCTTTTGAAGTTTTATTATATATTTAAATTTGCAAGCTTTGCAAATTAGACAGAACATATCAACTGGCTAGCATAACGAAGCAATGCTTCTGACAAGCGTACAACATCAAGTTCAATTCTACTTACCAAAACATCTTCTTTGAGAAGGGACTCCAATTGTTCAGGCGGATCACCTGGCACTGGTAAGCAATGGGGAACTGAAGTTGCACTGGGCGCCTTTTTCTCATCCTCCCGTACTATGTCTTCGAGGAGGTTTCTTCTTCTACATCTTCCAGAATATGGTCCAACTTGAGATGCAAGTGCATTTCTTTCTCATGACCTGTTGTTGCTTCTTTTGGCGTTCCACTGAAATCAAAACAATAGTTGTATAATTAATTTTACATGTAAATAATATAAAAATAAAAATAAAACATAAGACTCTTGAAATCAAAGACTTACAGCTATTCAACGTGCAGTAAATGCATGGTATTCGAAGTCAAATCAAATGGCAGATACTGCTCCCAAACTATCACTAGGAGATTTTCATTAGTATCAGATCCTTCCATGGGTTGATTGATTGATTATAAGAAAGTTTTAGCCTCCTTTTACCACAACAAAGATGTTCAAAGAGACAAAGGAGGAAGCACAATAAGTATGGAATTAAGAGAATGCGGAATCTATGCACAAGGGACATGGATACAGTAAGCTAAGAAAGAAGTTCATGAAACAAGAAAAAAGTAGGGAAAGAAAGTAGTAGGTGCTGAAAACCAGGACAGCATTGAACCGAAAAAAAAGTGGTCCTTAACAAAACAAAAGACCTTTCATTTCAACAAAAAGAAAGCCTACCTAACTCTAAGCTCGGGCCCACTCATTTTCCCCCTGGGAATGCTAATTCCCATAGATACAATAGTTGTATCCCCATGAGGGGTCTTCCATGGGTCATGTAATGCTGTTCTCTATCTGTAGGCGCATGTATAAAAATTTTATGGAGTACTAGCAATAACATGCCATCGTCAAGCAAAATACTGTAGGAACTTCCTTGAGAGTAAAACTTTCAAGTTTAGGAAAGCCATATTAGCTTACACATCCTAATTGTCACTACTAGAAGCAGACGCTGATAAACCGCAGACCTCCTCTATCGGGACAAACACTCTTAATATACTTATTGCTAGGCAGAACTCCATGTGTAACTTTGGATGGGAGCTATTCGCACCTAGCAAAATAGGACAACAATCAACTTTTAATTAATGTTTACTTTTAGATTCAATATTCTCAAACTTATCCTCCTACAGCTGCCTAGAGCTTTCACATTAGTGAGCTAAAAATATTTTGTTAGACGATATTCAATTGCAATCAAAGCTATGAACAGTGTGTGACACTGACAAACTGACTCATTGGAAGTGGAATTAAATGTGGCTGGTTTTATTGACAAATCTTACTACACTACCATTATTATTAATTTCATTATTATCATTATTATTATAGTGCCCTGCTTAGGGCTCCCTAGCAAACAAAAAACTTTGAGATAGGAAAGAAAAAAAAAATCTACTATAAAGAGAAGGTTATGAGAAATTTACCCACAAATTTTGATGTACATGGAAACAACGATTAAAGGGAGCTTACAAAACACGATAAATACTGAATAAAAAACTAATTGTGCACATGACAACTGTCTATCAGGGAAAAAGATGGTCAGCGAATGAAAAAAAAATTATATCATTCAATTCCCATCCCATATATGCAATAGTTGTATTCCATGAGGGAGACTGAGATATCTATAGAACGTGAAATTATTCTGGGATACTCAAGGCATTTGGGTGAACTCTTTTGTTGCCATGAGGGTCAGAGTATGTGGAGTTGATTGTTCGTCATCAGAGCTGCTCTGGTGTTCTGTAAACAAAAAAAAGGCGCCCGGAGAATTTGTTGAAAACGATTAAGAGAAACAAGACAAGTAAAACAGAGAATTACGCCTAAAATTTTTTATAATTTTCTCAACAAAATAAATTAGGAAGAAGAAACCAATCTCATAATTCATGTCATGAAAATGTACCATTAATTACATCACCTACATGAACCCAAGACTTGTGTCCATTATGTGTACAGAGAATCAGGGTTCAAATTCAGTTTCATTCTGTAGATTCAGCATAGGTTTTGCTAGAAGTAAAATTGTTCATTATTCTTGTTTAAGACTCCCTAGCCACAACAAAACTATCTAAATTATTTATTATTCATATTTAAGACTCCCTAGCCACAACAAACACTATCTCAAGAGAGGAACAATGAAGGAATTATTTAGTCTGGACACATTCACAGGCAATCTATCCATGAGGTGCGTTCCCACACTGGACAACCTAATGCATAGACACAGCACAGCAAGTTAGGAAAGAAGCTCAAACAAGAAAACAGTTTGAAAATCAAGCTGTCAGAGCTGAAAAAAGTATTCTTGTGAACCGAAACAGTAGGTCTTAATTGGAAATAAACAAATTAAATTCAGGTAAAAAATGGGCTACCTCCTAATCATGAGCTCAATAATTTACTTCCCATAATACGGTAAGTGTCCCCCTGAGGGAACTAAGCTTTCAAATAGTTTTTCAAATTTTATTAATTTTTTTCTCAGGTGAGATGAACTGAGCTCTTAGAACATGAGATGTGTTGGCATGTACCTGAAGTTACAACAGAAAGCTCCGGGAAACAGAAGTATCTACTTACTGCTTCTTGAAGCGTGGACTCCGCCGTGGGCTTCCTATTCTTCTCAGTTGTTTAATAGGAGTCCTTAGGCATTCGTGGGTGATGAATATTGGAGTGGCACTGGAAGACGTACGGCGGCGTCTTCGCATTTGAATTTTCTCACTCTCTGAAGCTGTAGACGTTGAATCACCATAAAGCATTTTCTTCTCTGCTCTCTGGTAGTTATCTACAAAACAGGATTGCAAGTAAAAATGTATTCCTGAACAGAGGAAAAGTTAATCTCAAGTAATAAAATGGTGTGTATGTATCTCTAAAATTTAGTTCAATATTATTTTTGGTTACCCTGTCTATACTGTGAAATTGAACAGCATTGGTTTACAAAACTATTATTCCTGTTATGCAGAGATACTGCAGCAACCTTCAAAGCTCGTGCAAATGAATGGATCATGAAGAGGGTTGAAGAAATTTATAGGCTTAAGTTTATTTAGATCTCTATGAAATTGCAAGAATAACGTCTTGTTTTAAATATACAAATGATAACCAATGAAGTATATTTCTAAAGTCTAACTGTAAAAAAACACTGACTCTTCAAAAATGGAACTACTACCTCAAAATTGTGATTTCAAATTTTTTGATTTGTATTGCGATTTTAAATTTTTTAAATTGACTCTCTCTGTGAACTGTTTAATCCTAGTTGAGGATCTCATAAAAATTGCAAATCATGAGTATCACAAGCTATAGAATACTTGTATTCAGCACAGATCATAACTCAAGATTGTCAATCATAGAGTTAAAATCACATGCCATCTGTCCCTATAAAAAATTTATGCACACTAAAAACAAAAAATCAAGTACATGAGTAGGTAATTGTCATATCAGCTCAAATGACAAATTGGTGCACTCACTTAATATTATGTGTAACTAATGGATTATAACCAAACATTAGACAAACTGCGAGGCGATGGAAAGAAGGCACGTACATGAAGATGCTACAACTTCGTAGACTTTGTGTCTTGACCAGGTAGTTTCTATTTCATCTTGATTCTTTGGTCGCATTGTGACATCTCCCGCATTTGGCCAAGCCACACAAATTCCTTCTTTTGTTGTTGACAACCATTTAGTTGGCGCTACTTGCCAAGAATCATCTTCAAAGAAAATTCCACTAAAGAATTTAGATATTATAGAAATGATTTGCCTGCACGGAACATGTTGAATATCATTGAAGAACAAAACAAAAGAATTTAGATTTGCAATTTAAGTTTTCAATACCCCTACCTAAGCTGGGTGACCAATCAACAAGCACCACTAAAAAGTTTCATTGCAACACAAATGCATCATTCATAAACTACACTGGTAGACACTTAAGGGGTCCTCTGGGGCCCCTGGGGGCTCAGAATTGTTAAAAAGTTTTTTGGTCGGAACTGGAAACGGACACTAGATCCCCCCCCCCCAGGGGCGTGTAAGGGGACCAAAAATTCCGAATTTTCGACCCCATTTCGACCTCATATAAAAAGAAAACATAGCGAGAAATGGAACATTTTCTTCTGTAACTTTGTTTGCAATGCTTCAAGGATTCTAAAGCTGTCTTTGGTTTTGTTCTATCATAAAAACTCAATGACATATTTGTGTGAAATTTCAATAAAAATGAACTTAAAAACCAATTTGTCAAATTTTTTCAAAAAATTAAGGCCTGAATCGAAAAAATAAATAGGAGAAATTGTGTTTCTTTTGAATAGTTACATATAGTCAAATTTCATAAGAATCAGACTACATCTATTAAATTTCATAATTTGTATAAAAAATTCATTTTGTTAATTTTTTTTCATTTTATTGTTTTTCCAAATTAAAAATCACAGCGTGAATATGAAGTTATGCATGGATATTTTCAAAATAAAAATGAAAACAGCATTCAATTACATAAATTGTCCTCATATTACACTTTAACAAAAAATTTTGTTTTTTGGCTTAGACCCAAAACCTCTAATTTTCAACATTCAAAAGAATGGAAGTCATTGAGTTTTTATGCCAGGAAGAAAACATAGACAGTTTTAGAATCCTTGGAACATTTATAACAAAGTTACATTGCCACTTTTCCCTTTTTCCATTTCATTTTTTGTATCATAGCTCAAATCCAAAAATGTTGGTATTTTTTATTTATTGGTCAAATATCACATATATATAAAAAATTCAAATACAAGATATCTGAATATATCTTTGTTAGAAATGTTCAAAGGATTCCAAAACTGTCTTTGAATTTGTTCTAGCATAAAAACTCAATTACTTTTATTCATTTGAAATAGGTATAAAAATGACCCAAAAAACTAACATTTTAAATTTTTCGGAAAAACTAAGGCCTAAATAAAAAAATTTCAAAATTTAAATATGTTTGTCTTGCAAAAATACATATACTGACCAAATTTCAGACCAATCAGATGAAAATTTTTTTTTTTCGAGAGGACCCATTAAAATTGACTGAATGTGCTTGTTCATTAGCTGGATGGAGAATAGCGTTTTTATTACAACTTCAAACACACAAAAATATTCCAATAGAAAACCAAATGTAAAATTAATGCAGAGAAAAGTGCTAAAGAATTTCCTTGCATTACTGATAGGGTTCAGAAAAAAGCTAGAGCATTTTTAGTTGGTGTCATTATCTACGACAAAAGTGTTTACATTGAACTATACCCTCAAATGATACCGATAGGGTGTGTACTGTTGCACAGGACTCAATGCACAGAACTACCAATTGTGAAAAACATTTCAAACAAGAGAATAGTTGAAAACAGCTAGACAAGCCAACATCAACAACAACAAAAAATAAGAAATATCCTGCATGATTTGGCAAAAAAATACATAACTTCAATATAAAATGATCAGACCCTGTAGGAGTGCTAAGTCCCGAAGGTGCAAGAGTTATACCTAGTGATGCAAAAAAAAACGGTTTTATTTGATGGCAGTTTTTTTTGCAAAAAAACATGTTTTTTTGTTTTTTTTTGTTTTTTTTT
>JACJUY010004297.1:21294-45468 GCA_014220935.1 Platorchestia sp. MABIK
CATAATCTTCGAACGTAACATCGAGGTGAGCATTCTCTTTAGCTATTGTCCTACTTGTCATAAGTTTTTATTATTGCAGCGTGTACTGACCCCGTTCAGGGTGTCAGCTAAAGACTATGTTTCCTGTGCCAGTTAGTTCTGGAAGTTTTTCGCCGCAGAAGCGGGTTGGCGAGACAATATAAATGAAGACCTAGTCCCTAATTATGCAAGATATGGGCTGTCTTGCATGGGACTTTAGTAAGGAGCAAGGCTGGATTTGCGACATATCATCACATTATGTGTGATCAAAAAACCATGCATTTTTAAAAAATGTTTAAAAAATATTGTGATTAAAAAACATGGGTATTAAGATACTTAATCTGACCAAAAAAAAACATGCTATTTAAAAAAAAAAATGTTGTATTACAAAAAGTCATTAATATCCATTTATGTAAAAAACATTTGTCTAAAAAAGCAAGGATTTTGGTCACAGAAAATTTATTAATATCCACATTTTTTAAGTCATGATTTTTCTTTAAAAAAAGATGTTTTAAAAAAAACAGCATAGGTGCATTGGTCAATAAAATATATCAAAATCCGTGTTTTTTGGTCGTGATTTTTTGTAGTGAAACATAGTTTAAAAAAGTGTGGTTTTTTTGGTCACATAAAATATTTTAATATCCATGTTTTTTAATCATGACGTTTCTGTAACAAAACATTATTTCTTCAAAAAAGCAGCATTGGGTTTTTATGGTCACATAAAATATATTTATATCCATATTTTTTAGCCATGATTTTTTGTAAAAATAACATTGAAAAAAACAGCATGATTTTTTTGGTCACATCTCTATCAATGACCATAAGTAAAGATGGATTATTACAACACACTATTTGGGAGTTGAAGGTGATTCACGTGCATTGTAAAATAAATGAAATATCAAAACATGAAACCACAGAAAATGAAAAATTTCATACAACCATAGAAATCCATGAATTAAGAAGTATGCTGTTTTATTTTATAATCTGACATGAAATCAAATAATGTAATGTGGATCTTTTTCTTGCTGAGTTATTTTCAAACAAAATATTAAAAAAAAAACAAAATATTCACGTTTTTTTTGGCCATGGTTTTTAAAAAAAAATGTTTTTTTAAAAAGACAGCACGGTTTTTTTTAGTCACATCTCTAGTTATACCACGTAGGGCTATTTTTGGGCAATTTTACATATTTACAGCAAGCATTTTCTCATTATAAACTCATAGTTTTGGTTGTCACACAAGCGTTCTTATCAATTCTTGTTAGCACTGATATAAAGCACTGTAAAGACCAAATTGGTTTTATTTTGTCCAAATGTTAGCATTCAATTACACTTATTATTATGGTGAAAATACATAACTCATTGTGACTTCAATACACACTTCTACAAAGAAAACATTTTTTACCACTCTGTAACACATATGTTACAATATCATATTCATATTTCTTTGAAGAATGTTGCAGAAAAATTATCATTACTATTATACACAAAAGTCATTATTATATAAGAAAGCTTTAGCCTCCCTTTTCCAAGACAAAGATGTTCAAAGGGAGGAAGGATGAAGGCATCATTTAGTACAGAGTTGAGGGAATGCAGAATCTATGCACAAGGTGCAAAGAAACAGTGAGCTAAGAAAGATCATGAAACAAGAAAAATTTGAAGAAGAAAGTAGTAGGTGCTGAAAAACAGGGCAGCAGAGAACCGAAAAAAGATGGTCCTTAACAAAGTAAAAACCTATTCTATTTCAACAAAAAGAGAGCCTTCTTAACCTTTAGCTTAAGCCCTCACATAATCCCTCTGGGAGCGCTAATTTTCATAGGTAAAATAGTTGTATCCCCCTGAGGGGTATACACAAAAGGCAATTTAAGCCTCCCTATCTACAAAGAGTTATTTTCAGGAGAGATAATGAAGGGACCATTTAGAACAGACACATACATGAGAAATCTATGGACAAAGTGTGTTGTCACAAAGGACATACTTGCACGGCAACATGCGTCACCACACACGATACCAAGTGCATCATAAAACAGCAAGTCAGGAAGGAAGTTCAATCTAGAAAAAGGTTGAAGAAGGAAAGAAGTGGTCTGTGCTTAATGCAACAATAGCAGTGAGCTGAAAAAGTTGGTCCTTAACATAATAACAACTAATATTTTAGAAAAAGAAGGCCTACCTAAAAATTAGCTCAGGCCCTCTCCTGAGTGCACTACCTATTGATAAAATTATTGCTTTCTCCTGAGGAGATCTCACAAAAAATATCAAGAAGTATGCAACAAAGTAATTGCAACAAAAAAGTTGCATTTGGGTACCATCATCATTTTCATTTGAATTTCATTCGGTGATACTTTATTGCAAATTTCCAGACTCATGACCTTATAAATACCTACTAGCTGATAATCAACTGGATTTGTAAAAAGAGGTTCTTTTCGAACAAGGTGATACAAAGTAAATCACCTGCTATTTCTGTAATGCATCCAATTTCTCCAGTAACAAGCATCACACAATTATCTCTTGCTCCAATAGGTCCAGTCTTAATCTGCTTAGAACCAATAGTGATGAAATTTTCACTTTTGACAGAAATTTTGCTCTCTATCATGCGACTATTTCCTGCTGAGACATGACGACAAATTTGTTCCAACGGTTTATTCCTTTCAGAGAGACTGCCTTTAATGTATTGGCCAAGGGTTGATTCAAATCTGAAGCAGGACACATTATCCACTTTTAATAATCCTGTACCAAGTGAATGATGGAGTTAACATTATATGAAATAAAGCTATTTCCAAACAGCTTTTTTGTGCAGTGAACAAATCTCAACAGCATTGCCTGGACCCCGGAGGTTGGGCTGCTGGTTGTTTGTCAAGAGCATGCGCATAGCCAGGCTCAAATTGAGAAAATTCATGTAGTATTTTTCTGGCAGAATGTCAAGAACTACTATGCCAAAATATAGCAAAAAAAAAGTCTGAATTCAGTTGCCTTCCAATGTAAATTATGTTGAATCCCCCAGCTAATTTCCTAAGAAAATCTGAAGGCACATGACAAGATGCTGCTAGCAATGAGTTTTGTGAAACTTCTCTTTTTGCAGGACTCGAAGAACCAGGGTGTCTACTGATTTTTCATTTCCAAATTTTACAACTTTTTACTACCTTCAACAGTAAAAATTTACTACCTTTTTTTTACATAATGAATGTTGTCCAAATGTCCAGATGTAAGTAATCGGCCTATAATGAGTTATTTGAGTCAATTATATACGCAATACGAAAGGTTTAAAAAAAGCTCCAAGCTTCTTAATACATAAAATACTTAATACAAAATGGAGCAAACAAAGCATTACTGCAAAAAAGTTACCTAAATTCCAAAGGTACCCCATCCTAAATGGACACCAACGAATGTTTGGCAAAGACCTTGTCTTAACATCTTTCAACTATGAGAACAACAGTTCATCATTTGGAAAAAATAAACTGACTGGAAACTATGGAAACTAGTAGACACCAAGGGATTGTCAGATCCCTTTACAGCAGGGTAGAATATCAGGGAATTTTTTCATGATCACACATTATGGCATACATACATACGTATACCAGGATTCTCCCCCCTACGGAAGGGTAGCCGACAGCAGGCCACAATCAAATCACCCTTAGTCACTCTTAGTCACTAGGAGGCGAGATAGCACTGGTCGCACCAGAACTGCCTGGATCAGCAGCAGCCCAGCACAACCATCTTCCACAGTCAGGCCCGACAGCCATAGCTGGTTTACCCCGACCGCGTGCAGCCCCTCCCCCCGCACAGGACAGGTCACCCCATCACACGCGGGCAGGCGCCCAGTGACAGCATCAAAAAAATAAAATTATCTCCTTCTGCACTGCTTCCACTCATTTCCGTCAGTAGTCATCCCTCTCGCCACGTCCACAGTCAGACCCCTCTCATACAAAGCACGTTTCACTCCATCCATCGAACTCATCCGTGGCCTACCTCGCATTCTAATACCACTAAAATTCAACGTATGAATCTTTTTCACCAGCCGCTCTACATTCATTCTTTCAACATGCCCAACCCATCCAAGCACTCTTTCATCCACCCGCCTGCGCATCTTTTTGACAGTACCCGTCTGCCCCCTAACCAACTCATTCCTGATCCTATCTCTTCTTGTTACTCCATACATGCTCCTCAAACACTTCATTTAAAACACATCCAGCTTCCTTCTCTCAGCTGCTCTCGAACTCCAAGACTCTGCTTCATACAGCAAAACTGGCACGATTAAGCATTCAAACAGTCCTCTCTTGGCACTCATATTCAAACTCCTGCACTCAAAAACTTTCTTCATTGCACCCAATGTCTTGCAGCCTTCACTCACTCAATGCCTCACTTCTACTTCCACACTAACCTTCACAGTCACGTCCGATCCGAGGTACCTAAAATACTCCACGTTATCTAACACTTCACTATTCATCCTCACATCCAATGTTCCAAGCACTCCACCTCTTGAACATCTCATCACCTTACTTTTATTTGCGCTTACCCTCAACTTAAGTCTTTCGCACACTCTACCAAACTCTGCAACCAGTCTCCGCAGTTGTTCCTCCAAATCAGCCACAAGCGCTGAATCATCTGCAAACAACAGCTGACACACTTCCCAATTCATACCATTTTGTCCCACCAACTGCGCACCTTTCCCTAACACTCAGACATTCACTTCTCTCACTACACCATTCATAAACAAATTGAACAACCACGGTGACATCACACATCCCTGTCTCACACCTGTCACAACTGGGAACCAATCACTCACCTCATTCCCTACTCTCACACATGCTCTGCTATCAATGTAGAAACTCTTGATTGCATTCAACAGTCTCCCATCCACTCCATGCAAGCCTACAACCTGCCATAATGAAAACACTATGGCACTTCGGAGATATGAGTTTGTGAACTATTTCTATCATACCTCAAAATCTAAATCGGTACCCTAATTGCAATCAATAATGATAACAAATAGGTTATTAACATGTTATATTACAGAACAAATCACAATAATTTTGTGTAACTTTGCTATGTATATGTTGTATCTCGGAATGTGCCTTGTGGGCTGGGCGCCGCCGGATGTCTTTATTGCACTTGGGTTCGGATGGGTCCGAAATGCCTAGACCGCAACCGCCGGAAGCTGGCCGGCGAAGTCCTTTATGGTGTCTTGCTACGCTTTGCCTTTTACAACCACCGGAAGTCTTTGTTTGACTTCCGGGCATTGCTAGTTTTAAGGAAGGTCTGTCATTGACGACATCAGTACATTACCAGGAGCCTTGCTGTGCGTATACTTATCCTGATCCTTAGTCTACACCTAAGGGTACAGAAGTTAAAGCTTCTGCTACAATACCTCTAGTAGTGCCGCTAGTACGACACTACAGTACACTAGAAGAATGAACTTTGATTAGATGGAGCATCACCATACTCCATCCTGGAGGTAACGACATCCTGGAGGTAACTGAATCGCCATGACTGCCAAAAAAAACTTTGAAGGAACTTAACTCTCGTTGAAATGATTACACATTGTATTACAAGATAATTTTATATCATAATTATTTCAATATTTGGACATAAATTAACGTCATTGAAAGAGAAAACTTTCAGCTTTCCGAAGGGGTAATTTTTTTTTTCAGAAAAAAACATTTATAGTTACAGTAAATCGTTGTTTCTCCACATCGATGTGGACAGAATAAACTCCATTCTTTTCAAAGGAAGATACTACTGCTCACAATCAAGCTCACGTCAAAAAGAACACTTTTTGGATATTAATGAACTGCGGAGAAATTTCTTTGATATCATTGCAATGTTTCTATCCTGCCGCAACAACTTGGAGTGTGAGAATATTTGTCTATGAATAAGAATTAGAAGGTTACATCAAGTTTATGATAATCAAGATTTTACCAGCCAAAAATATGACTTTGAATTAAACATTATTCATTAAGAGGAATCGAAATGTAATAAGTTTGATTCAGGACTTACTCATCTGAAATTGAAGTTGGAGTCTCTAAAAGCTAATTGAGAATAATTTTATTTCTGTGCTTATGCTTGTGAATAAAAACTGTAATTTTTGAGTATCAAGTACACAAAAAGGACAATTATGCCAACTATGCTATACATCTCACGGGAAACTGCATCCACTAAAGATGAAATCCAATAAAATGTAATGGTTATTCAGTGATAAGTACAACTACCTATTCAAAAATTTAGGCTAGTTGTTTAATGGTTATTCATAAAATTTAAAAGAAAAAGTTCACAAGATGTTTTACATCAAAAGAATCGTAATTCGTAATAAAACATAAATTATTTCACTTGACAAACATATTTCAATTTAAAGCCCCTTGATCCACTTCCACGAGAAAATATGTAGCTAGGCTATTTCATTTTTCCCGAGATCGTTTAATACATATTTGATACGCAAGAATAAAAGATGTCAAATGTTGACCTCATAGTCATAAATGCCCAATTTTTAAATCCTAATTTTATTTTCAATATTAATCCCTGATATCACAAGTTCCTAAGCTTGTATTTCAATATAAGTACGCACTAATAGCAGTGTTTTCAACAAGCACCGTCACTGGTATTACATTTTTTAAATTTATATTTATACGACTTATGAAACCTCGATTACCGCATCAAAGCGAAAGCCATTTTTTATTTTTTTCACTCAAAAATTTGTTAACAATAATATGGCTCAAATGAACCATCCATCATAAAACAACTTGACAACTTTCAGATCAAACTAAGCGAGAAGAAAAAGTGAACTATTTTTTCCGTCTTTTGCAAAAAATTTGGAACTTTTTCTATTTTGTGTCCTCCAATCCTGAAATTACACCCCACTTTACAGGAATATTTCCCATAAGCCGAGGAAAATTTCTGATAATGTGAGAAATAAATTTTTAAAAAATCTTTATATTCTATATACATATCTAACATTACTTTAAATTTTTAGAGAATTATTCCACTTCCCAATTTTTTACTACCCTGAGGCAAATTTTACTACTTTTTTACTACTTTCCAAATTTTACTACTTTTTACTACTTTTTACTACTTTACTACCTAGTAGACACCCCGAGAACACTTAATTTCACCCTTTTTTGAGCCTCTCAATCTAAGCAGCAACCGCCGCATTACTCTCAAACACACCAAGTGCATATAATCTAAGGCAAATGAGCTAACTAGTCCTATCTTCAGTTCAGGAAGAACTGTACGGCCTGGAGCTTTATGATGACTTGGGTCTGCTTTTCATTAAATTCATCATCTGTGCAAAGATCTCCATTCACTTCCAAGAAAACAACATGCCCTCCAGCCCACGAACCTTTCTGATGACATCTCTGAGCATACTTTCCCATGTGCATTCTTGAAATTATTACATTCACTTCATTATTGCTATGAGTCTTCAAAGTCAAAACTAGTCTTGGAAAAAATTCACTTAAATGGTGGAGTAAGGTGGTTACACTGGAACCTGGTACTATTGGGCAATCTATTGTCCAATTAATGACCGTACTTTCAATTTTTGTCTCCAGTGACATGTAGTCATGGATGTCTTGGTTTGTATTTTTATTCATGAAGTCTTTTTCCTCTGAGGAGGCACACTTTTCATCAATATTAAAGACACTGACATGATTAGCATCTTCTAGCGCTTCACTGATTGGACTAGAACCAGGATCTACAGTTTCAGATAAACAGCAAAGTTTAGTTCCACTATCGGTTGATTCACGGATTGGACCAGAACCCTGCTCTGGAGCATCAGATGAACAGCGAGGCTGATTGTTTCCACTATAATTACATTCACCAAAACAAGCGGAGTTGAAAGCCACTCTCCGATGCCTCTGTTGACGTTTTGAGAAAGTATAATGCGCTTTGAGCTTTCTAGACTTTTTGTCATTCATTGTTCACCATTAACCTAGATATTTGTCAAGGGTTCAATCGGTAATAACAAAATCTAATGAATCTAAAGGCCAAACACCTAGCTATATAGAATGAAATGATGATGATTAAACCTAGAAATACTACAGCTTAATACTCCTATATTTAAAAACTTGCAAATCTGTGAAAAGCATGTAGTACACTTATTTGTGTGAAAAAAACTGAGCTTTAGAGGATGAATCATTTCAATGAACAATAATTTCAAGATAATCAGCCTTTTATGAAAAAAAGCCCATTTTGCAATTGACTGTAGAAAGAGTATAGAATGAACTCTTAATAGACGTACATCATTTACCATACCTAGAAATGCTATGCAAATAAACTCTGTTCTAGGTTTGACTTATCTAATTGCATTAGCAGCATGCAGCAAAACAGAATACAATGCAGCATGATCGAGTACTGTGGATTCAGATTTAACACTTGAATAATATGAGACAGAGCCTCCCATTTCATACACAGACTCATGGAAGAAATCATCACAAGCAGTTTAGCCTATACAACGCTTAGAATCTACATAAGTAATCAGGCAAATATACTATGAAGAAAAAATTTATAACTCCAAATTATCTCAACTCGAAACACGGAATATAAACAATGGAGCTCATTCACTTCCGAGCCTATATTGAATTTTGAGTGTCAACGATGTTGAAACTTTTTTCGTATATTTAGGTAATAAGTGACATTTTGATATGTTTAACATGAATGACATTTTCCTCGCCAATACTTACTTTTCGAGATATTTAACTTCAAAGTCATAGGAATGTCGTATTTAAAATTCAACAAACGGACATGTAAATAAGTTTAAATACGGTATTATTCACGCAGCAATAGGTGAGGTTAGGTTGGGTAAAGTTAGGTTAGTTAAATAAAATAACCTAAATAAACCTAAAATAACTTGAATTAACCATACCAAGGCCGATGTTTTTGCACCAAAAACCTGCGCGTTATTCGCATCCACCTTTCACCGAAAGAGCCATTTCAAAACTGCCATTAATGCTATTCTTACTTGAACGTTATTAATGCTATCTCGAAAACGAAGCATTTGCGAATACGATATCATTCATGTAAAACGTCTTAAAATGTCCCCCATTACATAAACATACAGAAAAAAATTCACAATCGTTGACGCGCTAAACTCATTACTGACCGAATTCTGTTTATGAACCAAAAATAATTGGGCAATAAAAATTGTTTCAATCATTCAACAAAATGTAACAAATTATGAGGAAAGAGACATTGCACATCTTTTACACAGATTCTCTACTAACATAGCGTAAAACATCTGGAACACCCTTCAAATAACAAAATACAAAAAATTTGAACTCAGCTTGAGCCCGCCTACCGACGAGGAAGATGAATCACTGTCAATCAACACAAAATTGTTTGATATTCCACAAAACTCAGATTAAAATAAAAGGTTAATAATCATGAGTTTATTACATTAAATGTTGAGTTCACAACTTATCAAATATAAAAATTCAAGAGAATTCAATCACAACAACCATCACGACCTGACAAGTCACGAACTGCCAGTTAAAACTACGCCACCCGCCGCTCACGCTATGCGGTGACTGGCGTCTGGCGATGACTCAGAGATCGAGAGTCATCCAAGAGTTCTTTTAAGTAAATTTTTAGGTTAAATTGAGTTACGGACAATAGAGGTCACATTAGAAACAGTTTTTTGAAGGGTACACAATACTAAGCGAAAAAATATGGCATGCATTTCACATGCGCATGCAAAGATGTAAGGGTGTATTAGATTATGCCGTTATGTTCTTCAATTCTAGTTCAAACTGGCAAGACTAGGGTAATTTATAGATGAACTTCGATTGGTCTCCGATGATCCTCGATTGGTCTCCGATGATCCTCGATAGGTGATCATAGGTCTCCGACTTTTAGGGGCAGGCCGCAACCTTATTGAATGCCTTCTCAGAATTTTCAATACATTTCGTTAATGGTGAAATTTTCGTTTTATGTCATATATGAATAAAAATTGATCTTTAGATCTTTTTTGGAGGGTGCTGAGATATGTGACGTAAGTCTAAAACAAGCGCAACGACTCAATTCAGTTTTATGGTTACCGTTTGATGACTGTGCTGAAATATACTACTTCTGAAAGTTCATTTATAAAAAAATCAAACTAACAACCTTTCATGACAATTAGGAAAGACCTAGTTATAACACTGATCGTGAAATTTAGTAAATCTGCCGCTTTAACTCCTGCTTGATAAATCAAACTAATTCAGCTGATGAGTGGCATTTCGTTGAAGAATTATGTAAAACCATTCCCATTGCAATGGTAAGCGCATAGATAAACGAAAGTGAATGTACCAATCTTTTTCATTGTACAGCATATCAAAGTGTTCATTAATTATGATGTGAACGTTTTTTTAGAAGCATGAATTTTAAATAAAATATTTCTCATATTGCTTCAAGCTTGATGCAGTGTACGTAACAATGTCATAATACACAATTGATGGGTCACGTCTGTCCATTATACGCACGACGATCATTTACTGCAGCGGATTACCTGCAGGATACCACCTGCAGCACACTACCTGCAGCACACCACCTGCAGTATACCACCTGCAGCTGACCACCGGCAGCTTACCACCTGCAACTGACCACCTTGCAGCTAACCACCTTGCAGCTGACCACCTGCAGCTGACCACCTGCAGCTGACCACCTGCAGCTGACCACCTGCAGCTGACCACCTGCAGCTGACCACCTGCAGCTGACCACCTGCAGCTGACCACCTGCAGCTGACCACCTGCAGCCGACCACCTTGCGGCTGACCACCTGCAATACACCAACGGCAGCAAACTAACTATAGCACCCTACCTACAGCACACTAACTACAGCACACTACTTGCAGCACACTTCCTGCAGCACATCCCCTGAAACACTTCATCTGAAACACTTCACCTGCAGCACACTACCTGCAGCACACTACCTGCAGCTCACTACCTGCAGCACACTACCTACAGCACACTACCTGCAGCACGCCTCCTGCAGCACACTACCTGCAGCACACTACCTGCACGACACTACCTACAGCACACTACCTGCAGCACGCCACCTGCAGCACACTACCTGCAGCACACAACCTGCACCACACTACCTGCAGCACACTACCTGCAGCACACTACCTGCACCACACTACCTGCAGCGCACTACCTGTAGCACACTACCTGTGCTGCAGGCAGTGTGCTGCAGGCAGTGTGCTGAAGGTAGTGTGCTGTAGTTGGTGCGCTGTAGGTAGTGTGCTGTTGGTAGTTTACTGCCGTTGGTGTACTGCCGGTGGTCAGCGGCAGGTGTTCAGCTGCAGGTGATGTGCTGCAGGTGGTCAGCTGCAGGTGATGTGCTGCAGGTGATGTGCTGCAGGTGGTCAGCTGCAAGGTGGTCAGCTGCAGGTGGTCAGCTGCAAGGTGGTCAGTTGCAGGTGTTTAGCTGCAGGGGGTCAGCTGTAGGTGGTCTGCTGCAGGTGGTGTGCTGCATGTGGTATACTGCAGGTGGTGTGCTGCAAGTGGTGTGCTGCAGGTGGTCAGCTGCAAGGAGGTCAGTTGCAGGTGGTCAGTTGCAGGTGGTCAGCTGCAGGTGGTCAGCTGCAGGTGGTGTGTTGCACGTAGTTTACTGCAGGTGGTGTGCTGCAAGTGGTGAGTTCCAAGTAGTGTGCTGCAGTGAATGATCGCCGTGCGTATAATGGACGGACCTAACCCATCAATCGTGTGCTATGACATTGTTACGTACACTGCATCAAGCTTGAAGCAATATGTAAAATGTTTTATTTAAAATTTATTCTTCTCCAAAAATGTTCACTTCATAGTTAATGAACACTTTGATATGCTGTGCAATGAAAAGATTGGTACATTCGCTTACGTTTATCTATGGGCTTACCATTGTTATGGGTATGGTTTTACATAATTCTTCAACGAAATGCCACACTTTAGCTGAATTAGTATGATTAATCAAGCAGGAGTTAAAGCGGCGAATTTACTTTATTTCACGATCAGTATTATAACTAGGTCTTTCCTAATTGTCATGAAAGGTTTTTTTTTTATAAATGAACTTTCAGAAGTAGTATATTTTAGCACAGTCATCAAACGGCAACCATGAAAATGAATTGAGTCATTGCGTTTGTTTTAGACTTACGTCACATATCTCAGCACCCTATAAAAAAATTCTAGAGATCAATTTTTATCGATATTTAAGAAAAAACGAAAACTTCATCATCAACGATATGTATTGAAAAAACCGAGAAGGCATTCAATAAGATTGCGGCCTGCCCGAATAAGTCGGAGACCTATCGAGGATCATCGGAGACCAATCGAGGATCATCGGAGACCAAGCGACGTTCATCTATAAATTACCCTAGTCTTGCCAGTTTGAATTAGAATCGAAGAACAAAATGGCATAAACTAATACACCCTTACATCTTTGCACACACATGTAAAATGTATGTCATATTTTTTCGCTTAGTATTATGTACCCTTCCAAAAAACTGTTTCTAATATGACCTTGATTGTTCGTAACTCAATTTACCCTAAAAATTTACTTAAAGAACTCTTGGATGACTCTCGATATCTGAGTCACCGCCAGACGCCAGTCACCGCATTGCGTGAGCGGCAACCCGGCGGGCGGCGTAGTCTTAACTGGCAGTTCGTGACTTGTCAGGTCGTGATTGTTGTTGTGATTGAATTCTCTTTAATTATTATGTTTGACAAGTTGTGAACGCAACAATTAATGTAATAAACTCATGTTTATAAATCCTTTATTGTAATATGAGTTGTGTGAAATATTAAACAATTTTGTGTTGATTAACAGTGATTCATCTTTAGATCTTCTTCATCGGTCGGCGGGCTCAAGCTGAGTTCAAGTTTTTTGTATTTAGTTATGTGAAGGGTGTTCCAGATGTTTTACGCTATGTTAGTAGAGAATTTGTGTAAAAGATGTGCAATGTCTCTTTCCTCTTGATTTGTTACTTTTGATGAATGATTGAAACAATTTTTCTTGTCCAATTATTTTTGGTTTATAAACAGAATTCGGTCAGTAATGAGTTTAGCGCGTCAACGATTGTGAGATTTTTTCCTAATGTTTATGTAATGGGGGACATTTAAGACGTTTTACATGAATGATATCGTATTCGCAAATGCTTCGTTTTCGAGATAGCATTAATAACGTTCAAGTAAGAATAGCATTAATGGCAGTTTTGAAATGGCTCTTTCGGTGAAAGGTGGATGCGAATAACGCGCAGGTTTTTGGTGCAAAAACATCGGCCCTGGTATGGTTAATTCAAGTTATTTTAGGTTTATTTAGGTGATTTTATTTAACTAACCTAACTTTACTTAACCTAACCTCACCTATTGCTGCGTCAATACCGTATTTAAACTTATTTACATGTCCGTTTGTTGAATTTTATGTACGACATTTCCGTGACTTTAAAGTTAAATATCTCAAAAAGTAGGTATTGGCGAGGAAAATGTCATTCATGTTAAACATTTCAAAATTTCACTTATTACCTAAACATACGAAAAGTTTCAACATCGTTGACGCGCAAAATTCAATATTGGCTCGGAAGTGAATGAGCTCCATTGTTTTTATTCCGTGTTTCGAGTTGAGATAATTTGGAGTTTGAAATTTTTTCTTCATAGTATATTTACCTGATTCCTTACGTAGATTCTAAGCGTTGTATAGGCTAAACTGCTTGTGATGATTTCTTCCATGAGTCTGTGTATGAAATGGGAGGCTCTGTCTCATATTTATTCAATTGTTAAATCTGAATGCACAGTACACAATCATGCTGCATTGTATTCTATTTTGCTGCATGCTGCTAATGCAATCAGATAAGTCAAACCTAGAACAGAGTTTATTTGCATAACATTTCTAGGTATAGTAAATGATGTACATGTATTAAGAGTTCATTCTATACTCTTTCTGCAGTCAATTGCAAAATGGGCTTTATTTTCATAAAAGGCTGATAATTTTGAAATTATTGCTCATTGAAATGATTCATCCAATAAAGCTCAGTTTTTTTACACAAATAAGTGTACTACATGCTTTTCAAAGATTTGCAAGTTTTTAAATATTAAGTATTAAGCTGTAGTATTTCCAGTTTTAATCACCATCATTTCATTCTATATGGCTAGGTGTATGGCCTTTAGATTCATTACGTTTTGTTATTACAGATTGAACTCTTGACAAATGTCTAGGTTAGTGGTGAACAATGGATAACAAAAAGTCTAGAAAGCTCAAAGCTTATTATAGTTGCTCAAAACGTCAACAGAGGCGTCGGATAGGGGCTTTCAACTATGCTTGTTTTGGTGATTCCACTTATAGTGGAAATAATCAGCCTTGCTTTTCATATGATGCTGCAGAGCAGGGTTCTGGTCCAATCCGTGAATTGACCGATGGTGAAACTAATCAACTTTACTGTTTATCTGAAACTGTAGATTCTGGTTCTGGTCCAATCAGTGAAGAGCTAGAAGATGCTAATCAAGTCAGTGTCTTTAATATTGTTGAAAAATGTGCCTCCTCAGAGGAAAAAGACTTCATGAACATAAATATAAACAAAGACATCCATGACTACATGTCACTGGAGACAAAAATTGAAAGTGCGGTTATTAATTGGACAATAGATCGACCAATAGTATCAGGATTTTCTTTCAGATTTTCTTTGGAAATTAGCAGGGGGATTCAGATTCAACACAATTTAACATTGGAAGGCTACTAAATTCAGACTTTTTTGCTATATATTGGCATAGTTGTTCTTGACATTCTCCCAGAAGAATACTACATGAATTTTCTCAATTTGAGCCTGGCTATGCGCATACTCTTGACAAACAACCAGCAGCCCAACCTCCCGGGGGCCCAGGCAATGCTGTTGAGATATGTTCAATGCACAAAAAAGCTGTATGGAAATAGCTTTATTTCATATGTTTACTCCATCATTCACTTGCTACAGGATTATGAAAAGTGGGGGTCTCTGGATAATGTGTCCTGCTTCAGATTTCAATCCTACCTTGGCCAATACATTAAAGGCAGCCTCTCTGAAAGGAATAAACCGTTGGAACAAATTTGTCGTCATGTCTCAGCAGGAAATAGTCGCACGATAGAGAGCAAAACTTCTGTCAGAAGTGAAAATTTCATCACTATTGGTTCTACACAGAGTAAGACTGGACCTATTGGAGCAAGAGATAGTTGTATGATGTTTGTTACTGGAGAAATTGGATGCATTAAAGAAATAGAAGGTAATTTACTTTGTATCACCTGTTTTGAAAAAGAACCGGTTTGTACAAATCCAGTTGATTCTCAACTGGTAGGGATTTATAAGGTCATGAGTCTGGAAATTTGCAAGAAAGTATCACCGAATGAAATTCAAATGAAAATGATGATGGTACTCAAATGCAACTTTTTTGTTGCAATTGCTTTGTTGCCTACTTCTTGATTTTTTTGTGAGATCTCCTCCGGAGAAAGCAATAATTTTATCAATAGGTAGTGCACCCAGGAGAGGGCCTGAGTTAATGGTTAGGTAGGCCTTCTATTTTCTAAAATAGAAGTTTTTATTATGTTGAGGTCCAACTTTTTCAGCTCACTGCCATTGTTGCATCAAGCACAGACCACTTTCTTCTTCAACCTTTTTCTAGATTGAACATCCTTCCTGACTTGCTGTTTTATGATGCACTTGGTATCGTGTGTGGTGACGCATGTTGCCTTGCAAGTATGTCCTTTGTGCCAACACAGTTTGTCTATAGATTTCTCATGTATGTGTCCCCTCAATGGGATACAACTATTGTATCTATGGGAATTAGCGTTCCCAGGAGGACAATGTGAGGGCCCGAGCTAAAGGTTAGGTAGGCTTTCTTTTTGTTTAAATAACATAGGTTTTTGTTTTGTTACGAACCAACTTTTTTTCGGTTCGCTGCTGTCCTGTTTTTCAGCACCTACTACTTTCTTCTTCTACTTTGATCTTGTTTCATGAACTTCTTTCTCATCTTACTGTTTCTATGCCCTTTCTGCATAGATTTCACGTTCCCTTAACTCCGTAATAAATGGTGCCTTCTTCCTTCCTCTCTTTGTATCTCATTTGTTGAGGATAGGGAGGCTCTAACTAACTTATAATCTAATAATCTAATCTCATGTATGTGTCTGTTCTAAATGGTCCCTTCATTATCTCTCCTTAAAATAACTCTTGTAGATAGGGAGGCTTAAATTGCCTTTTGTGTATACCACTCAGGGGGATACAACTATTGTATCTATGGGAATTAGCGCTCCCAGGGGGATTTTGTGAGGGCCCAAGCTAAAGGTTAGGTAGGCTTTCTTTTTGTTGAAATAGAATAGGTTTTTACTTTGTTAAGGACCATCTTTTTTTGGTTCTCTGCTGCCCTGTATTTCAGCACCTACTACTTTCTTCTTCAACTTTTTCTTATTTCATGATCTCTTTCTTAGCTTACTGTTTCTTTGCACCTTGTGCATCGATTCTGCGTTCCCTCGACTCTGTACTAAATGATGCCTTCATCCTTCCTCTCTTTGAACATTTTTGCCTTGGGAAAGGGAGGCTAAAACTTTCTTATATAATAATAATAACTTTTGTGAATAATAGTAATGATAAGTTTTCTGCAACCTTCTTTAAAGAAAATGAATATGATACTGTAACGCATGTGTTATAGAGTGGTAAAAAAATATTTTCTTTGAACAAGTGTGTATTGAAATCACAATGAGTTATGTATTTTCACCATATTAATAAGTGTTATTGAATGCTAACCTTCGGACAAAATGATATCAATATGGTCTTTACAGTGCTTTGTATCAGTGCTAACAAGAATAGATAAGAATGCTTGTGACAACCAAAACTATGAGTTTATAATGAGAAAATGTTTGCTGTAAATATGTATAATTGCCCCAAAGTAGCCCTATGTGGTATAACTCTTGCACCTTCGGGACTTAGCACTCCGACAGTGTCTGATCATTTTATTAGGTAGTTATGTATTTTTTTACCATATCATGATTGATTTTTTTTTTGCTGTTGATGTTGGCTTGTCTAACTGTTTTCAACTTGTTTGAAATGTTTTTCACAATTTGTAGTTCTGTGCATTGAGTCCTATGCAACAGTACACCCTATCTGTATCATTTGAGGGTATAGTTCATTGTAAACACATTTTGTGGTAGATAATGACACCAACCAAAAATGCATTAGCTTTTTTCTGAACCCCATCAGTAATGCAAGGAAATTCTTTAGCACTTTTCTCTGCTTTCATTTTGCATTTGATTTTCTTTTGGAATATTTTTCTGTGTTTGAAGTTGTTATAAAAAAAGCTATTCCCCATCCAGCTAATGAACAAGCACATTCAGTCAATTTTACGTATCTTCCAATGTAGATTATGAATGATGCATTTGTGTTGCAATGAAACTTTTTACTGGTGCTTGTTCATGGTCACCCAGCTTAGGTAGGGGTATTTAAACTTATGTTGCAAATCTAAATTCTTTTGCTATGTTCTTTAATGAAATTCAACATGTTCCCTGCAGGCAAATCATTTCTATAATATCTAAAATCTTTAGTGGAATTTTCCTTGAAGACGATTCTTGGCAAGTAGTGCCAACTAATTGGTTGTCATCAACAAAAGAAGGAATTTGTGTGGCTTGACCAAATGCGGGAGATGTCACAATGCGAGCAAAGAATCAAGATGAAGTAGAAACTAACTGGTCAAGACACAAAGTCTACGAATTTGTAGCATCTTCAGATATGTGCCTTCTTTCCGTCGCCTTGCAGTTTGTCTAATGTTTTTTGGTTATAATTCATTAGTTACACATAATATTAAGTGAGTGCAACAATTTGTCACTTGAGCTGATATGACAATTACCTACTCATGGACGTAATTTTTTGTTTCTAGTGTGCATATATTTTTTATAGGTACAGAGGGCTTGTGATTTTAACTGTATGATTGACAATTTTGAGTTATGATCTGTGCTGAAAACAAGTATTCTATAGTTTGTGATACTCATGATTTGCAATTTTTATGAGATCCTCAACTAGGATTAAACAGTTCACAGAGAGTCAATTTAAAAAATTTAAAATCACAATACAAATCAAAAAATTTTAAATCATAATATTGAGAGGTAGTAGTTCAATTTTTGAAGAGTCAGTGTATTTTTCGCAGTAAAACTTTAGAAATATACTTCATTGGTTATCATTTGTATATTTAAAATAAGACGTTATTCTTGCAATTTCGTAGAGAACTAAATAAACTTGAGCCTACAAATTTCTTCAACCCTCTTCATAATCCATTCATTTGCAAGAGCTTTGAAGGTTGCTGCAGTCTCTCTGCATAACAGGAATTATGGTTTTGTAAACCAATGCTGTAATTAATTTCACAGTATAGATAGGGCAACCAAAAATAATATTGAACTGAGTTTTAGATACAAACACACACCATTTTATTACATGAGATTAACTTTTCCCCGGTCTCTATTCAGGAATCTACATTTTTACTTGCAATCCTCTTTTGTAGATAACTACCAGAGAGCAGAGAAGAAAATGCTTTATGGTGATTCAACGTCTACAGCTTCAGAGAGTGAGAAAATTCAAATGCGAAGACGCCGCCGTACGTCTTCCAGTGCCACTCCAATATTCATCACCCACGAATGCCTAAGGACTCCAATTAAACGACTGAGAAGAATAGGAAGCCCACGGCGGAGTCCACGCTTCAAGGAGCAGTAAGTAGATACTTCTGTCTCCCAGGCGCTTTCTGTTGTAACTTCAGGTGCATGCCAACACATCTCATGTTCTAAGAGCTCAGTTCATTTCACCTGAGGAAAAAATATTAATAGAATTTGAAAACTACTTGAAAGCTTAGTTCCCTCAGGGGACACTTACCGTATTATGAGAAGTAAATTATTGAGCTCATGATTAGAAAGCCCATTTTTTACCTTAATTTAATTTGTTTATTTCCAATTAAGACCTACTCTTTTGGTTCACATGAATACTTTTTTCAGCTCTGACTGCTTGATTTTTAAACTGTTTTCTTGTTTGAGCTTCTTTCCTAACTTGCTGCGCTGTGTCTATGTATTTGGTTGTTCAGTGTGGGAACGCACCTCATGGGTAGATTGCCTGTGAACGTGTTCATCCTAAATGATCCCTTCATTGTTCCTCTCTTGAGATAGTATTTGTTGTGGCTAGGGAGTCGTAAACTTGAATAATAAATAATTTGGATAGTTCTTTGTTGTGGCTAGGGAGTCTTAAAAAAGAATAATAAACAATTTTCCTTCAAGCAAAACCTATGCTGAATCTATAGGATGAAACTGAATTGGAACCCTGATACTCTGTCAACACAATGGACACAAGTCTTGGGTTCATGTAGGTGATGTACTTATGCTGTATGGTGCATTTTCATGACATGAATTATGAGATTGGTTTCTTCTTCCCAATTTATTTTGTTGAGAAAATTTTAAAAAAATTTAGGTGTAATTCTCAGTTTTCCTTGTCATGTTTCTCGTAATCGTTTTCAACAAATTGTACGGTCCCCTTTTTTTTGTTCACAGAACGCCAGAGCAGCTCTGATGAAGAACAATCAACTCCACATACTCTGACCCTCATGGCAACAAAAGAGTTCGCCCAAATGCCGTGAGTATCCCAGAATAATTTCACTTTCCATAGATTTCTCTGTCTCCCTCATGGGACATAACTATTGCATATATGTGATGGGAATTAAATAGAATAAGTTTTTTTATTCACTGACCATCTTTTTCCCTGATAGACAACTGTCATGTGCACAATTAGTTTCTTATTCAGCATTTATCGTGTTTCGTAAGCTCCCTTTAATCATTGTTTCCATGTACATAAAAATTTGTGGGTAGATTTCTCATAACCTTCTCTTTATAGTAGATGTTGTTTTTTTCTTTCCTATCTTAAGGCTTTTNTCCACTTCCAATGAGTCAGTTTGTCAGTGTCACACACTGTTCATAGCTTTGATTGCAATTGAATATCGTCTAACAAAATATTTTTAGCTCAGTAATGTGAAAGCTCTAGGCAGATGTAGGGGGATAAGTTTGAGAATATTGAATCTAAAAGCAAACATTAACTAAAAGTTAATTTTTGTCCTATTTTGCTAGATGCGAATAGCTCCCATCCAAAGTTACACATGGAGTTCTGCCAAGCAATAAGTATATTAAGAGTGTTTGTTCCGAAAGAGGTGGTCTGCTGTTCATTAGCTTCTGCTTCTAGTAGTGACAATTAGGATGTGTAAGCTAGAATGGCTTTCCTAAACTTGAAAGTTTTACTCTCAAGGAAGTTCCTACAGTATTTTGCTTGACGATGGCATGTTATTGCTAGTACTCCATAAAATTTTTATGTATGCGCCTACAAATAAACAGCATCACATAACCCATTGAAGACTCCTCATGGGGATACAACTGTTGTATCTATGGGAATTAGCACTCCCAGGGGGATAATGAGTGAACCCGAGCTGAGAGTTAGGTAGGCTTTCTTTTTGTTGAAATGAAATGTTTATTGTTATGTTAAGGACCACTTTTTTTCGGTTCAATGCTGTCCTGGTTTTCAGCACCTACTCCTTTCTTTTCTTACTTTTTTCTTGTTTCATGAACTTCTTTCTTAGCTTACTGTTTCCATGTCCCTTGTGCGTAGATTCCGCATTCTCTTAATTCCATACGAATTGTGCTTCCTCCTTCGTCTCTTTGAACATCTTTGTTGTGGTAAATGGAGGCTAAAACTTTCTTATGATCAATCAATCAACACATGGAAGGATCTGACACTAATAATAAAAATCTCCTAGTGATAGTTTTGGAGCAGTATCTGCACTTTGATTTTACTTCGAATACTATGCATTTACTGCACGTTGAATAGTTATAAGTCATTGATTTCAATAGTCCTATGTTCATTTTTTATTTTTAAATTATTTATATATAAAAACAATTATACAACTATTGTTTTGATTTCAGTGGAACGCCAACAGAAGCAACACCAGGTCAAGAGACAGAAAAGCACTTGTATCTCAAGTTGGACCAAATTCTGGAAGATGTAAAACGAAATAACCTCCTCGAAGACATAGTTCGCGAGGATGAGAAGAGGGCGCGCAGTGCAACTCCAGTTCCCCATTGCTTACCAATGCCAGGTGATACGCCTGATGAATTGGAGTCCCTTCTCAAAGAAGATGTTTTGGTAAGTACACTAGAACTTGATGTTGTAAGCTTGTCAGAAGCATTGCTTCGTTACGCTAGCCAGTTGATATGTTCTGTCTAATATGCAACAGCTTGCTAATTTAAATATATAATAAAACTTCAAAAGCTTGCTGGCAGTGAAAGCCATGCTAAAAATTAAATTTACTACGCTACAGAACTGGAACGCCCATTTCAATTTTCGTCCTATGTTCATCTTTAGTGTCAATAAGTGAAGGGTTTTCCAAAACCACAAAAAAAAATTCAAAATTTGTCACTCAATTTCGTAGGAACGTTTTTTCTACTTCGAGTTAAAATGAAATTAAATTATCTTGATCCCGAGTAGAAACAACTGCTACAAATAATTTTCTTGAGGAACTGCGAAGAATTGGTAAAAAAACGTACAGTGCCAATTTTGATTTATTAAAATCAATCATAAATGCATATGGTTGCAAATTTTCAGTCAAGCCAGTCTTAGATGATATAAAATTCCATAAGGTCGGATGATTGCAGTACTTTCTTTGAACATCTACAGCTCAAGCTCACGTGTCACCCCATTGTTGGGTCTAATTTCAACACGTGTGTTCCTCATAGTTCCAGGTACCATGCTAAAATCTTATTTAACTTCCTCACCAGAAATCCATGCTGGTGAGTTCGAGGGAGACAATCGTCGCCACGAAAGACAGAAGCACGCTGAGGATATTTATGACCCAAAACATTGCTGTCCAGTTCAGCATGACGGTAATGGGTGTCGAGCGACTGAAGTCGAATTTGAAATCCAAGAATTCACCTGCTTGTTGCTTGATTGAAGGTATGATATTGGTTAGGCAAGCTACTCAAATATGCGTGTCTCAAACAATGGGGTACTATGGGGATCGGCATGTCAGAAGGAATATTTCTAGAGAATCTCAACCATATATTGACTATCGAGATTTCAATTTTTCGTGCTTACATTGTTTTCATCAGCTTCACACCATCTCTCGTACCTGTTAGGGGTTTTTATTTTCTATCTGAAATTGCATCTGTTATGCACAAAGTCTCCTGTGGAGTACTCCACCCTGTGCATAAATTCCACGTTTTGCTTGGTACATACGCAATGGTCCCATTTTTTCGTCTGTGAAATTATTTCAGTTATAGAATTAATCTTACTGCAATACTACTAGGCAATAATATAGATCATAAATGTACATTTTAGCCTCTAATTTGCGTGTGTTCATACAGCTTACACTCGGTCAGTCGAATTATTGCTTAGTGACTTGTACGACATGCCAAATTATTGTGGCTAAATTTTGGTTTACATCAAATTCAAATCACGTGTCAGATAAATCGTCAAATAAGTTTACGAGCTCGGTTGCATGGTGTTTATAGTTGTATGTATTCATTCGGTTTTATCCTAAATTTTTTTTGATAATGAGTACTTCATTCATTTATGATTCTCTCCATGAAATTGTTTCGATTTAATGCAGTCGAATCTGCAAGTAATAAATAGCAGAGTGGTTGCAACTATGTACATGTATTATTTTTAGACAAGAAAGAAAGTGGCACACTTGAAGCAAGTGTCAGGCTGTCCAACAAATATTACTATAGGCGAATCACACTGTACACCCATGACGCCAGAAATTTTTTGTTTTTCTTGATATATCTATATATAAAATATATAAATAAACAATGATGTATTTGATTTACTTATGGTGTATTTTATTTTTTTGACGTACAGTATAGATACAGGGGCCCAAAAAAAACGAGACCCAATTTTCTAGGGCTGTAATTCAGAAACTATTCAACTTAAAAAAAATTGGAAAGTCACATTTTGTTTCTTAACATTTGTTCCATCTTTGTACGAAATTTCTGAAGAATAGATCCAACCCCGTTTTCCCCTCAGGGGGATACAACTATTGTATCTATGGGAATTAGTACTCCCAGGGGGAAAATGTGTAAAGGCCCGAGCTGAGAGTTAGATAGGCCTTCTTTTTGTTGAAATGAAATATTTTTTTGCTATGTTAAGGACCAGTTCTTTCGGTTCACTGCTGTCCTGTTTTTCAGCACCTACTACTTTCTTCTCCAACTTTTATCTTGTTTCATGAACTTCTTTCCCAACTTACTGTTTCTATGCCCCTTCTGCATAGATTCCGCATTCCCTATCATTCATACTAAATGGTGCCTTCCTCCTACTTCTCTTCGATACGTTTTTTTTGTATCGGTTAGGGAGGCTTAAACTAACTTATAATCTTAATAATCCTAATCCAACCCCGTTTTTTAGTAGAGTTTTTAGTGACCGAAACTGACAACCTGTTAGCACGCTTTTGTTAAACGTCGAATTTCATAATACTAAACCCATGTTTTTAATATCTTTCAACCGTTTATTGAATGGAAACTGCCACTAAAATAAAAAAACGATCGCAATATTTCTCCTTTTATTCGTTTCTTTCGGTGTGTCCTTCGCTTCTCTCAATACACACTTGCACTCTCCTCCTCATTCCCGCCATCACTCGTCAGACGAGAGCATCATCTCCTTGCAGCAAATTGGCCTCATTTTCAATTCTTTGCTTGAGTTCATCGGTATCACGTTGGAGAGCAAGAAGGAACGAACATTAGGAGAAACATTTCGATTGTTAATTCAGTGGCAATTTCCTTTTAATAAACGGTTGAAAGTTATTGAATAAATTGTTTTAATATCATAAAGTTCGAAGTGCAAACAGGTTTTCAGTATCGGTCACTAAAAATACTGCTTAAAGAAAACGGTTGTATCAATTGTTCTGAAATTTTGTACATAGATGGAATAAATGTTAAGAAACAAAATGTAGCTTTTTAATTTTTTGTAAGTTTTATAGTGTTTGAATTACAGCCCTTGAAAATTGGCTATCGTTTGTTTTTGGGCACGCTGTATTTCCCGAATGATATATAATGTATAAAATAGGCGGGAGATTTTAATTTTGTATCACAGAGTTCCCTTTCAACGCCCATCTACATTATATATATATGTATATATATATATATATATATATATATATATATATATATATATATATATATATATATATATATATATAT
>JACJUY010004297.1:54023-73425 GCA_014220935.1 Platorchestia sp. MABIK
GGTAGAAAGACATGGGCCCTATCATAACTTTGTAACATCATGTGGGAAAGTCATGGGTTTTTGTTGAGTTTGGCTGTCAAAAATCAGTGTAGTCGGCACAGGCGGCCATATTGCAGAAGTTTTAGAATACATATGCACTATACTTTCATACTTCGTGCTCTGAGGTAGGCATTTTAGAAACTACAATGTATTATTTGCTTCACAATTGGCATATTAACCATCCTGAGAGGCAAAATCGCGTGTCTACAGAAAACTTGCGCACGATGAATATACTGCAACCAGTAAGCATAGTGATGCACTGCCTAATCAAAAACAAAGTAAATCTCAAGAAAATTTTGAAATGCATTTTGTCAGTCAGACACGAGATTTGAGAAGAAACCAATCAATCATTTAAAGCTGTAGTGCCTGGATTTTTGCTACGGAACCTTACAATCCGTTTCCAACACCAGGTCTTTGGGCGATAATTTGTTTACTGCGGCATTCGGCATTTGTTTGCCCATTCGTGCACCACGTTTTTTAAAATGCCGAACCTGCTAGACTCAGTTTTGTCATGTTTCTTGCACATATTTCCGGATGGTTCCCAGCACTCGTTTTTCATCGTTTAGTGTTTCCGTTGTAATTTATGTCACTGGCCATGCAATTCGATGACTTCCTTCAAGCTGGCGTTATCAGTCAAAAATTGGGGCTTTTCATATGGGCTTCCTGCATTATTTGTACTAGCTGCTGCACGGAGGCCAAAAGTTTCCGTGTCATGAAAGGAATTTTATAGCAGACTGCACAAAGCACACGAAATTAACTGAACATCCGAAGAAGTAAATTTCAACCTTGTCACTCATGTCAGGAACACAAGTAGAGCCGAAATCAAATACCAAATCGATTTAACATTTGGCCTTGTAATAAAACTTATTATAAGGATGCTGTAATAAATGTTAACACTTCATAGCTTAGTGTGTTGAACTATTTACAATGCATCCAATGAAAATGAATGTGGTGCTCTATTTATTTTTCCTGCATGTGTAACCTACCGACCAAGAAACAGGCTGTTGTCGATTACGAATTTTATAGATTTTCAAAGCATCACTATTCAGCATCAGCAATGAGTACATACTTATTCAAATAAACACTAACGCCATTACTAAATCAGGATTAAAATATTCTTATTTTTCAATATTATTCCAGCACATCTAACTTTTTTGATACCAACCTTTAAGTGTCCACCAAGCGCTTTTCCCCAAGGAAACACGCGGGCGGCCATGTGAAGCGGCCGTATTGTGGTGAAGTTAGTCAGGCCTGTTGCGCCCACGACTTGTTTTTATTGACGATGCAAATCTGTGCTTAAAAATTGCTTAATGGCTGCAAAAAATTGTTTATCGAAATCATAACTCTCTTATAACTACACAGACCTTCCATTGCAGAAGTTGGGGCGTGGCGCACGCGTGGGGCAGGACCACAGAGAACCAACATGGGCGTTTAGAGTGTGAGCTTCAGAATGTTGTTAATCTCTATTCGTTCAAGTGCTCGCGTTACAAAAGAAGAAGTCTAACGCTTTGAATCAAAGGCTATCACTGTCAAGTAAAAGGAATTTTGTAACATGACGCACTAATATAAATTGAATTTGAATTGTTGCAATTAAGCATTGTTGAAATTGTCACTACAACCTCCACAAAGTATGAGCATTTCTGGGGTAGATGCTGATTATAGGCAATATTATACTTTGAGACTCGATAAAATACACCCTTCAAAAGATGTCTCGAACTATATTTTATAAAAATGATTGTTCCAGAACAATATACAGGAAGAAAATCACCCTATTTTAAAAATTGATACAAAAAGTCGATACCACTGATTTTTGCAACGTCTTAACATCAAGATTCTTAGTTAAAAAATATACATAGGTACTGTAATTGCCATGTTAATGTTTTAACAAACGATTGAGAGAAAAACAGGAAGATTTATTTCCGTTATTGTGTTAATCTAGTTAGAGAAAGCTCAAAAATACTTTAAATACTGATGAAAAAGGCTGTCAAGGACAGTCTCCCCGTACATTTACACATGAGCGTAAGCACCTGCAATAGCTGTTGATTTTAATGATAGTGTAATGGGTAAAAATTAATGATTTCGCATGGAAAAATAGAATTAATTCCACAGGTTGGATTTTGAGCCTTTTTTCGTGCATTCATGAGAACAAACGAGTTCCTAGTAACTAGCTCGCGGAAGTTGCTCTACCACATTCCTTGCTTTTTAAATTTCTTGCCAAAATAATGCTCGCACAAAAAATTCTCATACGTAGGAAACGAGAAAGGGTTGTCGCAGCACAGGCCAGCAGAAACATTTAGAGTAGCTTCCGAGAAAGATGGAAAAAATGTTTTGTCTACAAAAATTTGAAATGAAAAAGATCAACATAACAGATTTAAATAATTTCTTGGTACAAAAATTCTTTACGTCTAATTAGTATAAATAACGTAAAGATATTCTAATAACTAACGCGGTGGTTAAATGAACTAAGAGCAATGCAGTGAAAATATTCTCCCTACGTTCCCTTCAAGTAAAAAAAGACGCTTAAACATAGTGCTAAACACACAAAAATACCGTGGTAAATGCTTTTCATGTAATTAAAATGTGCTGCCAACGTAATTTACAGAATGCATTGTTCAACACGTACGTCCAAAACATTAAAAAAAACATACAGTATTCGCTGAAGTAAAGTTTAGTGCTGGCTCATTGTACAGAGTGTGAAAGTGGGTGGGGTAAATTTATAGTTAATCCTAAGAGCTAGGTTACGTTTATTTTCATGTATTTATTCATTTATTTATTCATCCTTTAGGATTTAGAAATATGCAATGCGTAATGAGTAGGAGAAATCTCTTCTTAAAGCAGTCCGCCATTGTACTAATTTTATTTATTGAAATACCTGACTTATTGTCATTAATTGTTGATAACTTGTAGGTTGCATAGCTTTAAATGAACACAGGAACAGCAAACACTTTGCGTGAATTATTTTTGCGTTTTCGACGGTGCAACACCATACCTGCTGGCAGCACGTGTCGGAGCGAGTCGAGTTAGCTAACAACTTACATTGTTAAATACACTGCTTCGAAATTAATAAAAAATCTGCATGTAAGCAGCAGGTAACCTACTCGTCTACTCGTAAATCAAAAGTTTCATAGCTGGAGAAGCGAACTCGTGTGAATTATGAAAGAAATCGCCTTGATCCGCTTCTGCGCTGTTTTCATACAGGGGTTCGTTCAGCGAGAAGTTTTTATCGCGTCGGTCGTGTCATGCAAAACCTGGCAATTAAAAGTTCCGCGAAGCCCCGAGATTCTGGCGAGAGGGGAAGTCCCCTGCTTGCCACCGGTCTGCGCTGCCATTGCTGTGTATGGCAGGCATGCCACGTAATTATACAATTATCGTCGACGTAAAGACACACCAAGGAAAACAGCTCCGTGATGGAGGTTGATTTATTACTTATGCACTCACCTCACATTATGTGTCTTCATGGTATGAATTTTCATGTTGAATTGCAGGACAGATTTTTTTTGTAGTGGTGAATTAAGTTTTGAATCGGAGACTTATTTGGAAACTACAATATCTTAAAAAAAATTACATGGCTGGTTTTAATGGTTGAACTGTTTTCACAAAGTATTCCATTGCTCCCTTAAAAAAAAAGCGACTGCTCCCTTAAGCCAGTTATTACAGTAATATTCATAACAATCAGTTAAGGCACATTGAGCTTTCTCTCTATTAAGGATCATGAAATTCTCGCCAATCGTTATCCGATTTATAAAAAAGACTTGTAGGAGAGAGCATGTCAAGATCACTATTCAGTGACTCCTGTGCCCTGCGTGAACTAGGATTTTCCATCCAGCAGGATATAAAACTGAAACAGCATTATTATGCTTCGGGGGGGTCAGACTAACTTATTTACAGGCGTGTGAGTCAAAGTTTAAATAAAACTATGTGTGGTGACTATAAACAAAACACTCGAAATAACGGTGAAGGAAGTAAAATTTTTTCGATGTTTACGGTGTTTTTTCGTTGCAAAAAATAGTCAGCTACATAAAATTCCTCGTAATCTCCTTAAAATGACAACTCGTTCTCATGACTAATTTCTGTCGTAGTTGCAGTCTGATTTAGATGACCAAAAGCGCTCTCTTCCCATCACTACCAGCTAATTAGTATGAGGAGGGCGCGCTGAGACGATGATCGACTGTTGCCGGTGGAGGTGATGCGTGCAGCACACACGCAGTTCAGGAGAGCCTCTGAAGTTTCAATCATTAGTGCAACCAATTCCGCGTGCCTGAGTAGCTCAGATTCCACTTCAGCAGTTAAACTTGGCTCTTTTGCTTGTGAGACCTTTGAATTTCTTTTACTCTATTTTAAACTAAATCAAATACAAGTGAAATACTTTTCATCAAGTGTAAAATTGCACATTTAAATGTCCTTCAGTATTCTCTACGACTACATTTTTATGTTAATTCGTATCCATAAACGAAATCGCATTTTTCATATCTAAGAGTGGCGAAATAATTGAAATGGTATTATACGCTATTACTCTTCTTCATTTATAGGTTCAAACACGTCATTTCAATGATGTGACGGGAAAGCCTTTACCAGAATAGGCGAATTCTTCAACCAAGTATTGGATTATCGACTCTCGGTCAAATTACGCAGTTCAATTTTGGCCTTCCATTTCTAGTGTGTCCAATTCTATTTAAGGGCACCATTTCCTAAAAATCGTAGATTTTTTCCATTGGACTTACGTCCATGAAAATTTGCAGACTTCTAGATCTCTAAGTTCCTAACAACTTTTCTTAAACAAGTTTTTGCATTAGGGCATTTGGAAAATTAATTATTCCTGATAATATAAATGTATAATATCTATATATATTTCATTCGTTTCAATATCTCCGAAATTTACATAGCTAGAGCAATGCGGTTTGTTGCATTTGAAAACAGAATGTGTGCTCCAAAATATGGCTAAGACGTTTTTTTAATTGGAATTCATTCCGAATTAATGAAAAAATTTTGAAAGAGGTAGGGTAAAAGTTAGAATTTTAGGGTAAAAAGTCTATGGAAAGTTTCACGTTAAATTTTTTGAAAATCCACGTCAGTCAATTTTTAGAGCACACATTTCACTTTCAAATGCAGCAAACCACATTGCTGCAGCTTTGTAAATTTCGGAGATTTTGAAACGAATGTGTTGAAAACTTATATTGTTCAGGAACGCCGATTGAAGTTATAAGTCTACGTAGAAAAATGTAACGTAAAAATTTTTGAAAATCAACAACAATAGAATTTTAGAGCACACATTTCTCTTTCAAATGCAGCAAACCACATTGCTCTAGCTTTGTAAATTTCCGAGAAACGGAAACGAATGTCTTGAAAACTTATTTTGAACAGGAACGCCTATTGAAGTTATAAGTCTACGTAAAAAATGTAACCTAAAAATTTTTGAAAATCAACGTTAATGGAATTTTAGAGCACACATAATAATTTCAAATGCAACAAACCGCATAAATATAACTATAAAATTGGCGGAGATATGTGCGTGTCAGTGTTGAAAACCAAGGCGCCCCGCTTCCCCAGATGGTCCAGCGGAGGAGGGAGGGAGGGGAGGGGGAGGGGGGCAGCGGGGAGTCGTAGCGGACCTTTCTAAAGTACTGTTACATATTTTCAATTCAATTAGATAATAATTTACAATTGAATGAAATTTACACATCATTAGACCAAGCAAGCCGTACAAGTACGGCTGTGTCGCCGTACCTTCAATTTATCTCTAACTACCTGCACTTCCCCCCCTTCTGGGGAGCGCTGGAGTTGAAAGACGTTCCTAATATTTCTACAGAGATTCGGGAACATTTCTCAAACTCATTTAAAGCAATAAAAACAAATCGGAAAAATTGAATTTATGACTGAAAATGCTGGAAAATGGTGCCCTTAACCCTGAAATATAGACGGACCAGGGCATGGCGTGCTTGTACGAAATGCAAATTCATGCAATTATATTTATCATCATGCGAGGTCTATGTCTAGCATATTGTTCAAAGTTACAGGCTTGAAAATTTTTATCTGATTTCCCGATCTGTGAGCTCATCAAAGCAACAATGATTATAGTGCAAACACATAATTATAGGGGTTTTTAACACAATTTTTCCTTCGCGTGCAAGAAGTAAAGATTCTGCGAGAAGGAAGAGAAAAATTAACCTACTGTAATTCCCAAGGTTACATGATTACACATGCGCTCGGTTTCGGTATGACTACTGAAGTGATTGCCCCACAAAATGGCTGTAGTGCAAAAGGTAAATCCTGAAGGTACTAAAGGTTGAACAGAAGATACAAATTGGTGGGTCTCCGAACACATTTACGTAGACTTATGGCCTAAGTGCAAAAAATATTTGAGCGGTCATTGATGTTTTATGATTTACGGCTTAGCTGCTCTTCTCAATTTAGGAGATATCAATGCCGAAAATAATTACACTATTTTAAATCATAAATAAAAGTGCCAAGATACACGTCTTAAATGAGATTATTATTTATTTAGGAAAGTCAATGAATGAAAATTTCTGAAACGTTTCGACCTCCAGAGTCATTACCAACCTGAAAACAAGTAAAAAAAATTAGTCAAATGTCAAATTTACATCAACCATGGAAGAAGAAAAGCTTGAAAAAATACATGAAAGGAACAAAATAAAAATGTTCAGTATTAAAACTATTTTGGTAATGAAGCGTTTCCTTGGAAACCATCACCGTTAACTTCAGTGTATTAATTAGACAGAAACTTGTGGGTAATTTCTCATCATTTCAGTTTCACGATCGAATGCCGGACTACGGTAGTATCACCCGATGAGAAGTGTTCACTACGGCAGGTGGAAGGTCGTTAATCCCGTGTGAGACAGTGTCGTGAAAAGGAAAAAATTACATTTCATGAAGAAGTAATTTCTATCCTCACCAAGCGCCGCTCGTGAAAGAATAAACTCAAGCTTCTGTTGTAAGCTACCTGACGAGATCATTATACTGCTTGTGTTTAAGCCAGTGTCTATCCTTGAAAGAACACCTGATGTTTCAACAGGACAGTGGATTTTTTGCATAAATAATCCAGTTAACAGAACATTAATAAGTGGTTCTTGGCCGCAAGAAGAAACAATATTTATATTTATTTCCAAATTCGAGAGTTTGACTGAAATCTCGTCGGAAAACATCCTCAAGACAAAGAATAGAGCGAACTTTACTGTAATGGTGTGCGACTTCTGGACATGAAATATGCATAGGAAGAAATGAAGAACGTAGCAGCGTCTGATACGGTTCTTAAAATTTCAACATTACTCGAAAAGTTTGGTGGGGAGGCAACCATAAAACAAAGACCACCCACTCCAACTCGTTTTCAATAATACTGAGCAGTTAACAAATCGACTTTCAAGGTGAGTATGCCATCTTTTAGCCAAAAGCATCGAATTGGAGAATGATTATTCAAACTGCAACGTTCTACTGCGCGTAAACTCAAAACAGGGAAAACTCTGTCCTGTGGAATTTCTTCACAGAAAATATAATGGCACCAAGATGCTGTATTGAGAAAGTTTGCACCTTCTTCTAGGAGTACTGCATCAGTCAACGTCCGTAACAATTTTTTATGCCTTACATTGCAAAGAAAAATTGAATCATTAAATGTGAGCTTACCTTCTATGCTTCGAATGGTTCCTCGGTTAAAGTAAACTCAATTATGGACCTCAAACGTCTGCATAGTTTGATGGGACAGCTAGAAGGGCAGTTGCGACGCCCATCAGAAAGGAAATTAGTTTTAGGAAACGGACAACGTCCGATGAAATCATTTCCTAAGTTAATGCTCAAGACAAAGCAGGTTGTGGAACGGCCCTTTCATGGAATATGGAAATAGTTCTTGTAAAGCAGCAATATGAATATGACAAAATAAATTTGAGACAGCATGAATGTAACGAAAACAACCTAAATTCTGAGAAATATTTGGTAACCTTGAAGATGACAGAACGCTTCCTATTACATTACTGCTCGCCCTCGCGCCACGAACATTTTTATGGTTTGAGGAGTTGACCGTTGAGGGAATGCAGGGCTGTGTGAGAAATTAACACCTGCCCTCAGGAAATGCCCCACTGTCAAAGCTATGGATCGAGGTGGATTTACGGCTGGAAAGCCCTTACATAAACGAGCTCGTCACGAAAGCCAAAAATCGACGCGCGTACTTTCCTGCATGATTCAAAAGTGCATAGGAAAGGTCATCCCAGATGAGCGTCAAATTCGGCTCTAAGTCGCATTCCAAATCGGTTAGGACCAAGCGAAGCGAACTAAATTATATGGTTGATTGAGGGAGAGTCTCAAACTCGACTTGAAAATTATAACCTTTGACGAAACTCTGCTTTGGACATCCGTGTCTTGAGTTTCAGTGACGTGCCACTCTAGGCGGATATGTTGGTCAGATAATTGTTTGCGTACAACAGAATAACTCTCCGCAAAACTTGTTTCAGAACCTGAATTCAAATGCTAGAGATCTCCAACACGCCCTAGGGGAAGAATTTCCCTTCAAGAGTAGATGTTCTATTTACACTTTTTGGGCACATAATGTTATAGACAATCTGAAAGATATTTAGAAACATAACAAGCCATACTCGGGTCAATAGTCTGAGTAGAATACCGCCAAGACCGTTGAGCGTAACCGATTGTTGTGTGTTACGTAATAGCTTAGCCTAGAAAATTTTTCATCAGCTGGTAATTTTTTCACCAAATTAACCATTGAGAGGCCAGTTCAGCAGCCCTAAAAGGAACTGTCTCACTAAATGCATTGAAGAATCACGACGATTATTATATCACATTCTGCCTCGTTTCGCTAGATTCTGTTCGTAAACGATATTTTGTGGCATTTATAGAAGTAGTTTTCCTTCCTTTTTTGATTTCATAAGACGATTGACTTCTTATGAGGCTCTTAAGTTTTTTTGAGCTTCGAGCCTCTAGCGAATCATCCCTATTAAAGATGAACTTGTTTCCTCGTAGACAATCTTTTCAATATTGCCAGGAGCCGGAACAAGAATTAATACGTCGACATAGTTGTGTAGATGCCAGCATAAGTTCTTCACGTCAACTTTACTACTGTACATGACACAGCACCAAGAGTTCAAAAAGAACTTACACAGCCGGCTGGTGCGCTATGACAGCGATAATACTGAAGAATCTGACACGGAATTTTCCAGCGTTGTGACGTCATTCAACGAATCTGCGTAGAATACGATTCATCAATCGAGTTCCGAGGATTGCATGACGCCGTAGAAGGTTTTTTAGATCGCTTCTGCAAAGTCGCCAGTGTTCCCATGCAAATTGATTGCTCGTTTTCTTAGTAGCTTTTTGAAGCGTAGTAGAAGTTAAATTTGAAAATTATAAATTTTTGTTTTTGGGCGAATACGACTATATGAAAACAGCGTTAGTGTTTATTGTTGAAACAATGAAGTCTAACAAATATATCCATGCATCTCTTTGAAATAATAATGTATTGGCCCTAAAATTTTCCCCAGAATAATGCTGCGTTACTTTTTATTGATAAAGCGTTTCTGATTTCCAGACAGAAATTTTCGAAGTTTCTAGTTTCAAGCATTCACAGTACACTCTTCATCTAAGGACATGCCAACGGTGCCGTCTATATAGGATATATCTTTACCGACCGTTGTATGGTAAGCTTTTGTTCCAGAGGGACATTGTTTAGGTTTACTGAAGTTCCTTCAGTTCCATTTCCCAGTGAACGAAATCTCCAGTAAACTTCCCAGTGTTAATGAAGAATTTCGCTTAATAAAGGTGCAGTAAATTTATGAAGTTTTGTAGGCACATCTACGCTAACCGGTACAAAATTTATGGAAAGACTCGTGATTTTTTCACATACTTCTATGTTCCGTTATAGTGAAAACATACAGTAAATCAGATTTCCACACTGCTGGTAACATAAAAAATTAAAGAATTAATTTCTTTCTAATATTTATACGTGTCGCTATTTCATAGACCATGCATTCATTTGTATTTTGTAGAATCTTCTTATAGCTATGAGGAAAAGTTTCAAATACTTTCAGACAACTTTGGCGCATACTCCTTGTTGCAGAGCGACTGGGCTGCCCGAGTGACTTGAAAAATTCTGAAATTTGTGCAGCTCGCGAGGCATGAGGTTTAGGTAGATCGTGACAGCAGAATTTGACAGGAGATCTTAGGAACAGAACTTGATGGAGATCTTGGGTAGTGGTTGATAGTAGATCTTGGCAGGAAATTATGGCAGAAGATCTTGGCTGGACGTCTAAACGGATGTCTTAGGCAAGAGTTCTTGGCTGGAGATCTTGACGGAGGTTTTGGCAGGAGATCTTTGCTGGTAATTTTTTTTAGAAGGTCTTAGCAAGAGATTTTGGCGAGAGATTTGAGTTACAGGTGTTGACAACAGAACTCGTCGGAAAGTCGTAACAAGTCTCACTGAAAGAAATTTGAAAACTTTCTATAATTAACTATGGCTAGTCGAAAGAAACAAATTAAACTTGTACCTCTCAAAGACGTGAAGGATGGTCATCGTAGGGTTATTTCCTCAGTCATAAATCAACGTGAGGGAAAGCCATAAATCGACGTAATATGAAGTTATTGCATCCAGTTCACGTACTCGTGAATCAGTAAATGCACACCAACATCTCCATCACAAATAATGCGAATCATATCTTAGTTGTTACTTTTATACTCCAACTGAAAAAAAAATTACTAGATTTTAATTTAAGAAATGATTCATTTCAACTTGTACAGCATGTTCATGACTCAACAGACACGCGGCATGACTCATACCTTAATCACTGCTGCTGCGTCGGCGGCGTTGCACTTCACTGTCACTTATTTATTACGACACTCAAGTTGAATCCGAAAAGTTTACGAGATGAATTTACCATTTATTCTAGAGACGATTCTTTCTCGATCAGATTTGCTCAAGCAGAGAGTTGCAAGCAGATTACCATAAAGCGCCTTGAAGCAAGAGCTTTATATAGCGCATGTCCTTAACCGCTGCTAAATCGTGCGGCTAAAAAAATGCTCGGCAGTAATCCTTAAAGCGGCATTTCCTGGGCAGCTCTGGAAGTTGGTCAAGATTCTAAGAAGTTCAGAGGAGTGTTCCTTGACCTGCTATTCTGCATTAATGAGCGGAAGCGATAACGCTGAAAATCTAGGGAAGGGTAAAGAGCAAACTTCATCAGAGTTAGCCTCCCTTCAAAGGGTGACTCTGCATCACCAACTTTATGCAGCATATATAAATTCAAGTAACTTTATGTTAATTACTAATTTATACACTACGTAGAGAAACTCAGCCCTAACATACTTTCTGCACGCCTCAATAAAAAGTTTATATTGAAGTACTGAAGTCCTACTGCAAGAAATCAGACAAATTTAGCACATCGAAACGTACGATATCGCTGGTTGATTGGTAATTATAATACCCCTAAAAACTATGATATGCGCTCTCTTGTATTTTGCCAGTTAAATTTCTCGCCTAAATACCAGCAGCCGCATAACGCGGACACACGTTCCATGATAACATTCCTCGTCCAGCGCTGACGTTTTGCTTCGCCGTACTCGCATTCTTGGATTATAATACCCTATAATAGTATTATACTACGCTGTTATACTATTATATCCACAGATCTCGACTATTTTGGTAACAAAGGCCAATTGCATTGTACCTCAATTTGAGACACTCAAACTCCAATTCTTCGATCCCTTGCAGCCGAACTGCAATGAAGCGGAGGCGCCGGGTTGTTAATGCATGGTTGACGCTCAGAATATACGACACACTTATACGTCAGATCCTTATGCATGACTAGCGAAATTCCAGTGCGGTTTAAATCATCAGGGCCGAAGTAAGAGAATGAAAGCTATTACTAAGTCATTACAGGCAAACAACTGCGGTGAAAGAGAGTGCAGTACGTCTTTATACCTTCACAACACTTCCTTCAAGTACTCGAACTGATGGTAAACAAGTTAAATATTAAACGAACATACTAAATTTATTCGTAAATTTATTTTACTGATTTCTTCAATTGAAATATAACATTTTTCTTCGAATGACGAACTGAGCTCTTTTTATTTTTTTTATTATTTTTCGACACGTGCTGCACAGACCTCAGAGACGTTCGAACGCAAGTGTACCATGAAATTACTAAATTAAGTGCTACCTGAGCGACGAACTCCAATTTTACAATCACTGTGTAATAAACTGGGCAACAAAGTCATCCGACAGTACGAAAGTATCTCAGGCCATGTCACTGTGTTTTTTTATACTTGTCGCAATTATCCTAAAAGCTTCGCTGAACACATGACAACATTGCAAGGTCGTGAATATTAGTTTCAGCTGCCAAGCAACAAGAACTCACCCCCTGAGGCCTGCCAGCCCCAAACGCTGAACAGACGATGTCTGAGTCCGGCTGGAGTGCCGTTGCGGCGAAGGATGGTTGCAGCCTTGAACTTGAGTGGAACTCCGGCTCCTGGTAACAACGACGTTCCGACATGCGCAGTTTTTCTCCGTTTTTAACATCACGACACTCGCTTTTCGCCTGGCAGTTGGAATTCTCGATTGAGAAATTTTCATGGCATACCGTAGGTGGTTTTGGAGAAATTCTTGAGCCATTTGTATCTTCCGGCAAACCAGTTACAAACGCCTGTGATTCTTTGCCGCTGTTGCTTCCTGAATATCTGGAGTCATTGCAAAGTATATTTTTGCCTTCATAGCGGAAAAGTTTGCAAGAACATGCGATGCTGGTAGGACTGGAGCGGTGCTCGCAGGGAACAGACTCGGATTTCCATGCTCCACACCCATCACTATCTTCTTCCCGTTCTTGTGGAATCGTTTTTGCTGGATCGATTGGACGAGCAGATGCGATAGCTTGCGATTCTCCCTCATTAAGTGCAGTCGCTTCAGAAACTGGGGTTGGATTACTTGACAGTGAAGTACTATTTCCAAGCAATAAATTACAGCTATCTGTAATGTTAATCGTATAATTTTGCACTTCATCCGATGGTGACCGAAAGCCTTGGACGTCTCTATTAGATTGAAGATACTCCGTACTCAACGCATCAATAGCACTTATCTTTCCGCAGTTAGAGCTTGTTGAAGTATTTTGAGTTTCAAGGTCGCAGTTTTTCTGAATATCAGACGTAGCTAACAAAGAAGGCCCGTCCTTGCCTTCTTCAGTTTTAGAAGAACGACAAGGATCAGCTGTTGAGCCACTTATGTCAGTGATAAAATCATCTCCTAACAATAAATGGAACGGATAGCGTATATCACTAAGGGGAATCCCTATCACAAAAGATTTACTAGACTGATTTACATGTTCGGTTGTATCGTCAATTGTCTGGCAGGCGACGCTGTTGGCACTCTGTTGTTCAGCCAACTGAAAATTTTTAACTTTGCATGCTGCACGCATTTGAGTCGAAGAGCTACAAAGTGCACAAGCTGACGCTATGAACCTTGGAAGAGGCAGTGCCTCATGTTTACTGAGGTGCGGTAGCTCAGGCAGTAATGTAGGAACTGCCTGTGAAGGTTTAGCAAGCCTTGCCTCCTTGTCATCTTGGATGAGCGTTCCACTGGTCCTGGTCTCGACATGTTCAGCCTTGGGAACGGTTTCTTGAAGAGGGGCGTTGTTCGAAGGCCCCTTGGAAAATGCTCTTGCAGCTTCAACATACGCGTCATCTTTAGAGGTCATAACACATGCAAGTGCGCAATCGAAGTTAGACGCTCGTAAGTTTCTCGCAGTAGTTTGCAAAACAACGTGCGAAGTAGAACAGCAATATGAAATAAATTTTTCGAAAATAAAACTCGTTCAATGAGGTTTTGTTTGAAGCCAAGTTTAGAAATATTATCTCTAATTATCTAAGTAAGATTCTCGTAAGGAAGTTTACCCTAACATCAAAGTTCAATCAGAGTTTCTCAATACATTGCAATGAATTACAATTTGCTACCACAAAGATTCATTTTTAAGTAAGACTTCAAGAAAGTTTCTATTAGATTTTTGGACAAATTTACGGTTTTTTCTTTGTTTTCTTCAAAAATAAGTATAACTTGTGCAACTGTCGCGCTATCGACGGTTGACTGCAATCAAAATTCATCACTATTACCCAAATCACTTTTTGAATCGTTACAATACCTCGAATAATTTTTTAATCACAAATGCTGGGTCAGCTAAGACATACTTTGATCCCTTTAGCTTCACTCACGAGCACTCAATGACATCACATAACTCTAATGACACCCGCACATTACTATTAGGACCAGCCTAACACAAACACTCCCGATAAGGTTACACCACGACAGGCAAAGAACATGAAAACACGTCGTCAGGCAACACCAAGGCACGTGCTTCACCAAAACTGGACACGTCTTCTGCGAAATCCTTCCCTGGCCGCGTCCAGCTCCATAATGTAGTGAGCTCCGACTGTATTGCAGCACACGCCACTCAGCGCGGGAACTCCCCGAGTGCTCAACCAACTATACTCGCACTGTACTAGAGTTTGCAATGAGCAGTGAGTGGCTCACAGAATATTGATTGACTGAGCGAGACATCTGCATCACGATTATCCTATTCAACGGTTCGCGACAACCGCCGGTCGTGACTAAGCTCTGCTGCCGGATAGGCCTTGCGTATCCTGTTCTCGTGTGGAATAACACTTCATTACTCAGAAAGAGATGCCTCATGGAGGAAAGTAAACACAGTATTATGTTCAGATACATGGCGAAGTGCATGCACTCTCATTTGCTCATGAAGACTCATCTGCGTCCTTGTACTTCAGACTTCTCACTGTTTTGGATACTGTATTTATTCTGTTTACACGCTAATAGTTCTTAATTTAATTTCTTACTTCACGTATTGCCAATAGATTCTGAAAGCACGAAACAACCAAGGTATTTACTGTTCGTTGTATAAGTGAAATTCGTGGAAATAAATAGAGAATATTCACAAGTGTGCATCACCGTGAGTAGGGTCTCTATGAAGGTTCCACTACGTAGCGTTGGGTCCTCCTCCTATGTTGGAGGGCCTGAAATCTACTTATTGCCGTGACTTTATAAGAGTTAACAGAAACAGTAAGTCCGAATAAAGTAATAAAGAGGAAGTGTAGAAAAAGGATTCACGTTACTGGTCGTTGCAGCATTGTAGATACATAAATGATACAAATTTTCAATGAAAATAAAGCGGCAGATTTGAAAAGTCATATGAAAAGTCATTTTACTGTATAAAATGATTACTTCTTGGAGTAAGATTTAGCGGAAAAGTACGCTACTTTTTTTATTTAGCTCAAATTTAATTTGCGATCGTGTGATGAAACACAAATTATACTACTAGAGGGTCATTTGTTGGAAATATTGTGAAATTATCGCATTTTTACGGGAAAACCTGCCATCTGCGGTGGATCTTTGTAATTAAATGTTAAAAAAAGGCTTGCATGGGTTGGAATTTAGTTTATTCACTTGTTCTCATTTATACAGTTTGGATACTTTAATTTTCTAAACTCTAGTTAGGAACCCTACTTTTCCGCACTCATTGGTCGGTAACTGTGGTTTTCACTCATAGTTCAGAAAAATTTATTTCCTTATTCATAGTTTGGTTGCTGTACAATTTCACATTCGTTGCTCGATAACCACTTTTGCACGCATAGTTCGGTAACGTACCTTTCGACGCTTGTAACTCAGTTACGTATTCTACTTTTAATACAGTCATTGCTCAGCAGTTTTCAACTGTGTGGCCTAGTGAATGATAATGCTAACTGCATTTTGTTAGAAGGAAATGCGTTGCAGATGACAGCATTCGTAAGCTTATGTCTTACGAAGTTCAGAAGAATGCTGCTCAACGCTTCCTCAACGACAGGGTACAACAGGAGTGAGCAGGGCTGAATCTTATGTACAATTGCAAGTGCATCTGAAGAGGTCATGAAGTGGACAACCGTAACTCGACGCGTGCCTAGAAACTACGTCGATTTCAAGGTAGTTCTTCTGAATGAAGTTTTCTAGGATTGCGTTCGTCAAATTTTCATTAGTTTTATCCATTTTAATAACTAAAGTATGGATTGGTTATCATTTTTATTTTATTTATTAATTTCTATCCGCATTCGTTAGTTTAAGACTTCTTAGCTACACCAGAAGAGATCTCAATAGAAAGTAGGAACCATTTAGTATGAACTGTGGAAAACAGAGAATCTATGCCCAAGAAAAAAAGAACAGCATATTTCAAAAAAGTGGATTCAAGGTGTCAACAGATTGGACTTTAAAAAGTCCTTTACATAAACGTCCTCATACCTAGTTGGGGGAAAATCCCAATAACTATTCTAAGATTTTTGACAGTGGTTGGATCAATTAAAAGCAAGGCAGTAAAAATATACGTTCTTAGTTTGCTATAAGTTAGAAAAAACGCGCAGAGACTTAAAACACTCTGCTTACTAATATAAAATATGAAGAGACCTAAATCACTCTACATACAAATAAAAACATGTAGAGACCTAAAACACTCAACTTAAAAATTAAAAGAAAAAAGTTGAGACGAGGAGGATGCGTTGCGAAGGATATAGCCTCTAAGTTGATACTTGAGCAAGCACAGTAAAGACCAATGTTGTTGAGAGTACGATGAGTGGGAAGGAATTGTAGTCCCTGTTGAAAGAAAAATTTAAATGTTCAGGAATTCTATTCTAGGAATATAGCGTGCCCTAATTGAAGTAAAAATGCTTACTTTATGACTAATTGCAAAATATCATACACAAATAAAGGCGTTATAAATTATTTCTAAGCAATAAAAAAGGGTTAGCTAACATAATTCACAAAAAACATTCTGCAACACTCATGTAAGAAACAAATAAGCAAACATTTACCCTCAAATAAATTTCAATGCTTACACATAACACAATGCATGAGAATAGGTATTGTAGGTAGTTTAAAAATTACAAGCCTTTCATTATTTTCATTTTTAATTACTTTTTATATACTGTATATCGAAATACGAAATATAGGAACACATAACGCTCACGATGAATGTAATAAATCTCTTTTTTCAAAGTAGTGAGTCAATGTACTAATTTTCTTGACTGAAATACCTGTTTTACCTGTTTTATTTCTGATTAATAATTAAATGTTCGCTGGTTCCAGATCGCATTCAATCAGAGTTATTTTCAGGTATTTTGCTGTGAAAATAAAAACTTAATTTTTCTTCGTAAAATTGATGGCAGTTTTGCTCGTGAATTTAAGGAAAAGATGTTTGAAATTGGAAACGCAAAAATATGCTAGTTTCTAATTTCCTGATATAAATATCGGAAAAATCAAGTTATTGCATCAGCGCATAGAAATCTTTAAATTTCCCAATCACTTCTTATTGGCAATAGTTATACACGGATATTGGTATGTGAGAAATAACGAAAGTAAAAAATAGCTTCGAAATTTCTACACTTAGACTGGAAATTAACGCAATTTGTTTAGCGATTTAGCGACAATTCTTTCTATTTAGATTTACATATACGAGTAAGTTAAAAATAGATGCCAGTAAATGTGTATAATTGAGATTTAGAGTTTTCAATGACAGAATGTATAGGTTGGAGTCCTTAATTCAAAAAATTATGTTTTAAGTTTTACTCCTACAACGAATGTCATACATTAGATAGCACATTCCAGGTTGAAAGAGTGAAATAAGTTTTCTGAAGACACGAAAAATTTTGTTTGTTTGTTAACTGTTACGTCTTAACGTAAATGAAAAATTATTGTCATGAATATCGCGTGGTCCCCGCTGTTGGTGAAGGAAGAGCGATTTATACACAGCAGTACTTGTATTCTTTGGATCATGTGGTTTGTATCTTGAATATAGTCATCCTGGGTATTGTCATTATTTGAAACAGATTGTGCTGAAGTATACATTGAAAAAAAAAGCAGAAAAATTGCAAATGGAATCCAGGACATTAATAGTGTCACAGTTAACTGTACTATTCATAACAACGCATTAAAATAAGTTTATTATTACCTAAATAAAAAAAAAGACGTTCAACTTCACAGAATTTAGAAAATTGACCTTAGAGTAGCAGTGAGCAGTTTTAATGCCTATATGCAATCGTGCGACTTGACACTTAAACATTGTTTAACAGAGAGATATTACAGTATATAATTTACTCTTTTAGAAGTGCAAAATGGCTGAAACGTTCTTTTTCAATTCTTTTTCTGTTTACATTAAAAATTTTTTACACGTTGTGGAGCTTATTCCACAGCAGAGTGCGTGCAACTGAGAGAACTTTTTGATCCAGGTGAGATGAACGGTAGCTATGACGTCACGTCTACAAGTCTATGATTCGCTTTTTGTATGTAATAGTGGGTGGAAGAAATTTGACAACATCGGCATTACTTTGAGGGAAGTACAAAAAGAAGAACACGCTTCTGGCTTCGTCAAAAATATTTCTGGTATATGGGTCTAGTTTAGATTGTGCGAGCGCTTTTCTTGAATTTCCCTTTACATTCAACCACTGTTACAGGGTTCATACATTTTTACAATTAATATTGAAGATATTGAGGTATGTCTTCCTAGACTAAACTGCATTAATTAAAACGTGGTAATGCTTCAAACTGATTGAACAACAACCTATGGTTTTTTCATCAAATAGTTCTTAATTCGATGAAAGGACTCTAAATATTTAAGAACTTTGTGTCATATTTTTTCAACGTGAGTTTTGAAGGACGTGTTTTTGTAAAACCAAATGACTACATAGTTTCTTCTTTGTCTATGAGCTCAATTTTATCATTCTCAAACGGAAATGTAATTCGTGGCATTTTCTCGTAGTATTCTTACACTACGAGTATATGTGTTTCCGCACAGGATACCCAGCACATTGATTGAAACAGTAAGTTGGAAAAAATAAGGAAAAAAGACGAAGAAGATATGGCGAAGAAGATCTAAGCACTGAAGATTAAAGGGGATACGAAAGATACATCTCCCGAAGCCCTATTAATAGCTGAGGTAGCCTAACATCATTCCCCTGCGGGCTCTATCCCCACAGCATGGAACGCATTATTCAAAACAGTTTAAGCTGACAGTGCTCATCCTATGCTTCCAGAGCGGTGCGTTGGTTAAATGTATACACAGAGTGATGTATGTTGAATAGTAAGCGGGGTAAATTTCATAAACCTTAAATTTGAGAATTAAGGGATGAGGATCTCTTTAAGTAACTTTTACTTGAACTTTTCATGAATTAGATCTGAATGGTATATTTCACATACGGATCGTGAAAATGAATTACATGTATTTACAAACAATTTCTAAACTAAACTGGTGTGCCGCCCTTCGTGTATTCGTGTACCGAGCCACATAAAAGCGCTTGTCGTGTTTGAGTAATCGCACTTTGATCGAGCTCTTCCCGCCGA
>JACJUY010004298.1:10198-73417 GCA_014220935.1 Platorchestia sp. MABIK
TGGTCTAAATGAAATTGGAAATGAAATTGGAAATGCTCATGAGGTACTCCTCTTTTCTTTTTAAGTGTGTCTATTTTTGCATATTTTACATACTTTTAGGAAATCTAATTTCAATCTTATGGACCTAATCCAACATCGTACCATAGATACTTTGCAATTATTATTGAAAAAGAAATTCAGAACAAGAAATACAAAGGATAAAGAGATTTGTAAATATTAAACCGGCAGTAGATTTCAGACTATACTGGCACCTGGTGGTCTTTATTAATGTCCTCCATTGCTTGGCCTATTGCTTCCATCAGAGAGCACTTGGTGTTATGGAGATGCTTATTAACTGCCTTTTCAACAACGCTCCACACGTAATAATCCAAAGGATTAAGGTCTGGTGAATTAGGAGGCCACAAGTCTGATGTGACATGATCATGAAAATTCTCGGCCAACCAATCCTGGGTTTTGAGAGCTTCATGGGATGGAGCCGAATCTTGTTGGAAAACATAGGCCCTTCCATTGGCTACGCTATCTATCCAAGACTTAACAATGGTTTGATGAGTCTTGACATCTGCATTGACTCTAAGGCCCTGTGGAAAAAAATGAGGAGGCATGATGATGTGCTCTTTACTACTAGCAACACCGAAAACCATGCACTCTTCTGACAAACTTCGGTAGTCTGAGTGAGTCAGAGCGTTAACGATGCTGCCTTTTTTTGCTCGTGGCCAATTCGTCTCTAATGCTCTCATTCAGCTCCTTTCTAACTTTGCAAATGAAAGATCCTGTGGCTTTTAGAAATCTTCCAATTTCTAAATTGCTGTGTTTCGTTTCTATAGACACTATTATAGCGTGCCTTATCATTCATTAGTTACAGCAGTTTCTGCCATGGGACCTTTTGAGGTAAAAAAATACATTAATTATTATCGGGTTAGTCCAAATTACAAAAATATAGGTGTCCCCAGATACCTTCTGCACTCTGTATTTTAGGTCATCCTACGCCTCCTAAGCTTGAAAATTTTGTGTAGCGGATGTCATAAAGGTACTAAGGTAAAATAAAGTGTCTCGTACGCCTCGTACGAGGCATTTAAAACAAACAAAATGTCTCGTGCATTTCACGGAATTTTCCACATTCGATAGGAGTCTACAAAAATAAAATACCGAAATCATTAAATTAATTTCGGTTTTCATGTGACACTTCAGTCAATGCTTTGAGAATACGAAACTGAATACCTGACAGTGAATCCGTTGAAATGTTTTTAACGCAATAAAAACTGAGAAAACTTCAGAAAAGGAGTTTTTCTTATAAGCTTGGAAAAATGTATATTGGGGGGCCCTCCAAGCCGCTTCGTAACTATTTAAAATTCCCCTAAGAATATTAACTCGTACAAGTACTGCAGTAACTGATCACTTTTCAAATGTAGTCTCTCACATCAAGCAAAAAATGAAAGAACAAACAATCTTATCAGTGTGAAAGTCGGTTGAACAAAAACCCACTCTACCCAGGTGTCGGAAATGGGTACCGGCTTGACCGGGGGTAACCGTCATGGTGTTAGTTGTGAGCCATTTGAAAAACCACTGAAAAAATGATATGTATCAGGCTTGATTGGAATAAAACATATTATTAGCGCTATGAGTTCCGTTGCAGGGAAAAGATTTACCGACACGATGCGTAGCTGTAGCGTGTCAAGCAGGAGACAATGAAACGTCTCAGGATATCGAGGCAGCTCAATTCAACTCTACAACAAGTTGAACTGCAGGGTATCGATGCAATCAATGGAGAAACTGAGCGCAGCAGCATCGAGGGAACCGAGCGAGCTCAATTCAACTCCTTCACGTCGAGTAGAACTGCAGGGCATCGACGCAACCAATGAAGAAACTGAAACGTAGCAGCATCGAGCGAGCTCAATTCAACTCCTTCACATCGAGTAGAACTGCAGAGCATCGACGCAACCAATGCTAACTAAGCATGAAACGTACGGTGATCGGGTATTAGGGCAGCAGCCAAGGTTAATCCTACTTAATTACTCCGAAGCCCCCGTGAGATCTCGAGCCAAAGCTCAAACTTGATATTTTGCGCATAAAGATCGCTACTCTGGTGTTCCAATTATGGGAATGCAAAGCTTGTTTATAGGGTTTACGTTTATGAAGTTTAGGATCTTGGAATGGTGGAACATTTTCGATGAAAGTCTGCCTATCATTGAATTAATCCTTGTGTAGTGGTGCAGGTGGCATTTGATTTGAAGTCAAGTGTATTGGTAATACGGGATTGCAAATAAGGCTTCGTGTAATTGTAAGCGATGGCAGTATTCAGATCAAATTATTCTCACACAAATCGGAAGGCTTCAAGTGAGTAATAGATGTCGAATTGACATTTAATGGCAAATTCAACAACATTTCACGTGTCCCCGAGGTTCTATCCCATTAAACTCGCGCACATCGTTGCATGTATTAACATGATGATTTAAAACTAACACAATTTAAGTAAGTAAGCGTACAATCATCGTCTCGTAAATTTTGAGTATCTAGACAATGCGATCTCAGAAGCAAATGAACTGGAAAACCTTGTTTCTAATACATAATTTAGACGTCAACTGCGTTTACGTGGTTGGTTTGATTAAAATCGAAGTAGAAAAACTAAAAAATCGTCTATACTGATTTTTTACATTTTTATCCATTCTAAGAAGTGTGAAAAATATGAACGCATGATAATATTTGAAGTTGTACGCTAATGTCTAATTTAAATAAAGGACGTGAAATAATTGAAATGCTATTCATTGATACTGGTACGTGAATGAGAAATTTACAATAAGCAGCCAACGCTTTAATGCTGTATTTTAGTCTCTGAACGCTAACCCGCACGAATGGAAGGAAAATAACAACGTATTCAACACCTACATCATTTATTGTTTTCCTACTTGATGAATTGAATCGCATTTGATGGCGCACAATTTTCAAGGATATGAACGTTACAATTTTCGTAGAGTTACTTAAAATATGACATTAATTATATTCCTACATGAAGAATGCAAGGGCATTTGATGGCGCACAATTTTCAAGAATATGAACGTTACTATTTCCGAAATGTATCCTAGAATATGCCATTAATTATATTCCTACATGAAGAATGCAAGGGTATTATATGGCGTACAATTTTCAAGGATATGAACGTTACAATTTCAGTAATGTATCCTAGAATATGTCATTAATTATATTCACACCTGAAGAATGTAACGGCACTAGATGGCGCACACTTCTCAAGGATATGAACGTTACCATTTCCGTGGAGTATCCCAGAACAAGAAGACTTCCAGTTTAGTCCTACAGCTTTAGTGTACGAGAAACCCAAGCGAGTTTCCGGAGTAAGCCCGTTCGTGGCATGTGAACAAACTGAGCAGGGAATTAATTTTGTTCTGGGGTTTCCATGAGAAGAAGAACTCAGAAAGTATCCGGCTCATTCGGCAGCCTGATGGTCACAGAAGTTTGCGGTCGTTCTTGGGGAGCGTCAGTTGGGGATAAAGCGTGTCAAAGAGAGATCTCCAAGATTAGTTCTGAAAGCAGAACTTGAACTAATTGCGACCTAAGTTGGTGGCTTCTTCACAGGGAGATTTATTTGATCTCTTTAATCCTGCGCCGACAATAACGTTCCAACTTGTGTAATTCCTCCGGTATTTTTGTCTGCAAGACAAGAGGAAGGGCAACGCGTAACGACGGTCAATTTGGGGAGGCCAAGATTTGTGCTAACCGCTAATGATGATGGGCAATCAGACAAAGCTTTCTCACCTAAAGCACATCTTATACGAGTCTCCAGGATACCAGAGGACGCTTTTACGACTATGTGATCGTAGTGTCTGGAGAACGTAATAACATAAGGAAGCATCTCGGAAAATGAGTGTCCTTCTCTCGAAGCAATTGTCACTTTTACGGACGCATTTCCGGTGCGACATGGTAGGCCTTTAGGTAGACTATCGCTATAAATAACTTCTGTTTCCACGGATATACGGTCGGAAAAGTTCACCTTTGGAATATTTTTAGCTTTTCATTTAATCTGCCCAATCTCTCGCGTCAAAATCAATCCGTTACATTAGTGCCAGCAAATTATCGAAGCTTAAAGTTGGTGAATTGTAATGCAAATTTTGACTAGCCGGTGAAAGTCAGCGAGGTTTCCATGCAGTGTTTTCTACAAGGAACTCTAACATGATTTACCTTTGGTCTTCAATGAAGGAACAGCGCAGAAAATAGCTCGGAAGAATCCATCAGATTTTGGTGGTGACAGTGAACCTTCAGGCGAAAGGCTGCGGGGCAATATCGACGTAACAACTGCGGGCAAGGAAGCAAACTTAGCGCTATTCATCTATCGTCAGAGCTCAGCAAATTTTGCGTCGTCTGAAAACGAGGAGCGAATAAGAGATGTTTTCATGCTTGCTTTTGATGTTCGTTCTTTAATTATATTTGAGAATTTCAGCAGTCATTCATTACAACATCATAAAGTATGTGTTTTCAAGCTGTAAAAACTTTGCAGTTTTGTATTATGCTGATCTTAAAAAACAATTTATTTCTAAAAAACGACACATCAGTAGATTGTTTCTTAAAGCTATTGAAATGGGCTCGTTTGAGTATAGCTATTTGAGACCTTAATAAGTTCAACGACTTCCAGGGTATCCTATCATCAACGTACGTTATTTAAGGTATCCAAATATTTTTAACCCATTTCACTTAACTTACTCGCACACTAGACTACATGCACCTGAATTCATTGAATTAATTGTTTCGTTCAAGATTCAATGCTTAATTTTCAAAGCAACAGTTAATATAACAGTATATTTATCTTAACTGTTGTTTAGGTTGTATATAACAGTAATTTTTAACAGTATATTCTAGAAAAGACTTAAGATCAGACTTAAGATCTATGTCATTAATTATGGTAAATTATCCTATCAAGGAGAATCATATGGCAGGAAAGATTTGACTTGATTACCTAATGTGATTAATATTCATTCCCTTACATGGGAGTGAATGAAATTCACTAATTCTTCCCTTGCATTACAAGGAGAAAACAAACTTTCTTTCATCTATACTGAAATAAAGGTATGGTAAATAGTTTAATACATCTGTGCTGTTGATATTTAGAACGAAAACTATTTTTTTTATCATAGAGAAATTACTTTTATTTAATATAGGAACACAATTTTATATGCACAATTTTTTTGAATATTGTGGTAGTTCAGAGACAGGACCATAACTTATATCGCATGTTTTATCACCATTTCCAAAAATAGGGGTCATTTTAGCAATTTTGAGAGAGTTCAGGAAAATACCTAAGAAAAGGGACTGGTTGATGATTGATATTGAAAATGAACGGTGGTATTGTATCAGCTTTACACTTTAGTACTTTAGACGAAAACGTTTTTAATCCTCTTGATTCGAAAACTTGCTAGCGTAACAGTCATGAATGAAGACCTCACTGATGTCTCGCTTACTGAAAATGAATTATTTGAATTGTTTTGAATTATTGTTCGTTTGAAGAGTGTAGATAATGGTGTCCTAAAAGTCACATCTTATACCAGGTACGACGATGTATAAAAGTTTGAAAACCACGTAAATTTGGAAGAAGTTGTAGACAAAAATCACCGTATTTTTGGCAAATGGATCACAGGGACAAAAATCACCGTATTTTTGGCAAATGGATCACAGAGACAAAAATCGCCGTATTTTTGGCAAAGGGATCACAGAGACAAAAATCACCGTATTTTTGGCAAATGGATCACAGAGACAAAAATCGCCGTATTTTTGGCAAATGGATCACAGAGACAAAAATCGCCGTATTTTTGGCAAATGGATCACAGATCAAGCTTGAAGCTAAAATAATTTAACCCTTCATTGCTCCTCGTGTCATATACAGCACATATAATATATATGTTCGTGTATTTTATATTTTTATAGATTTTGGCCCCTGTGGTTTTTTGAAGCTCAGTCATTTTCGTCCCTATCATTCTGTCGGTGGCGACCTATATTCTTAAAATAAATAAAAATGCTTACTATTTTCGCAATTACTCAGGGTCAGTCTAATTACGTCGTTTGGGATATCGGAAATATCAATAAATATTCCGATGAGTAATGGTTAATTCTGATAAAGTGCAATGAAAACAAAGCTGCAGTGGGTCTCAAATTGAACAGAAAATAAGCATTAAGAACACAAAGACAGTAACTAGGTTTCAAATCTGAACAAAAACAAGCGTTGGGAGAAAAACCTTGTTATAGGTTGGATATTAGGGGAAAAATGATATTAAAGCACAGGAACAATGAGCTTTAATGTGTGCTTTTAACACTCACTATTTTCACACAATATCAATGTCTGTCATAGGAGGATCAACTCGCAGCATGTGCATTTGTTCGTATCTCCCTTTTATTGGTGGTTCAATCGCTGGCGAAGAAATAAGCTACGAAAAAGGCATTCTCAGATATATGATTCTGAAGAAATAAGTTCATTTCTGAAGAAGAAACACACAACAAAATTCAACGTCTGCATTCTAATTCGAACGAAGTATGTCCAATTTTAAGGAAGAGATGTACAACGAAAAGCAATCTCAGCATTCCGATTCTGAAGATGTATGTTCAATTTTAAAAAATAGGTATGCAACAAGCAGCATAACCCAGCATTCCAATATTAATACATTCCCTTGTTGACAATAGCTTCAAGGAGTTGTTAATTCACAGTAACTTTAGATTTTACGTCCAAAATATGAAAAATTTGCGTCTTGTCAGGGATAGATTCCATGACAATCGAGTACCATTTTGGAAATCTAGCGGACCTGTAATGGGTGACTAGCACCTTAGAATTTCCCTCATTGACCAGCTCTCGCACTTTAGAAATTCCCCCACTGACCTGTTATAAGTTACTTGTAATTTGTAATCCCTCACTGATCTGTAATAAACCACCTGCATTTATTTTGGAAATTCAAATTCGCTGACCGACCTATTATGAGTTGCTCGCACTTTAAAATCCCCTTAAGGCCCTATTACACGGGGCAACACTTTGCCTCGACTACGGCAACAGAAATGCCGCAACTTGTGGGTGCGCGATTAGAAGAGACAACCAGTGTGGCGTTGCAAATTGCAGAGGTAGGTTATAGCTCGTAGTGACTGCGGCATGTGACTTCTTCATTTCATCATTAAATGAAAAGCATTAAGAACGTATACAAAACTTAGATCCTGTTTTACGCTTTTGAATGTCCTCGCATTATTTATTGCCTTTATTCTCTAAAAATGGATGAGATTGAAGGGTCATACAACTATTGATTCAATATAATTATTTTGATGTATTTTTAACTTCTATCAAAATAATCTTGAATTTGTGAGAATATGAAATGCACTATTAAAAACATCATAATATTGTAATAAATTGTTAACATCTTTTTACAGCTTATATTTGCAAATCAATATAATAATTCATGTTTTTATACCGCACAGAAATAAACAAAATAAATTACTCAATTAACACTTTGACTGTGGCAACTAAATATTAAGTTCAACACCAAACTCAAATTCAAGTCAATTGTGGTAAACTATTTTGATAATACCAAACATGAACTGGATCGTGCCTTCATTTAGCTTTGATTAAATATTGATGGAAATTGAGTTTGCAACTACTGGTCGGTCAGCAGCATTATAAAAATTACCTCCGTGTACCACCCGTGGCGCACGTCGCAGTCAAAGTGTTAATTAAGTTCATTCATTTGCTGTATTGAAATGTTTAGGTTCAAGTCTAAAAAACATATTAAAAGGGTTTGATCATTGAAAGCCGAATAAAATATTGCCAATTTTTCAACTCGCTACTTATAATAGCAAATTAAAATGAATGCACATAAAGTTACCTGACTTCACAGAGTCAATCTTCTTTTTCCTGTCACTTCTGTGGCAGGTAGTAACGTTTTTCTATTTTGTTGATGGCTTTGATAGTTGCATCATATTCAGCTGAACTGTTTAAACTTACAAACCAATGGCTTATTTTTTTTTAATTTCTGACCAGTTTATTTATCATAAAATACTACCTGATAAGCATTCAATTATAATGGAAAAGTGACAATAATTGAAAATGAAACGCATCACGAATGTATGTTAAATGGTAATATTCCGCTTTATTTTGTACAGAAATTACGACTAATTATGTGCCTAAAATGATCCTTAATTACTTATATAACACTTAATAGCATTCCATATTATAGGACATTTATTAACACTTTGACTGCGACGTGCGCCACCGGTGGTACACGGAGGTAATTTTCATAATGCTGCTGACCGACCAATAGTCGCAAACTCAATTTTCCTAAATATTTAATCATAGCTAAATGAAGGCACGATCCACTTCATGTTTGGTATTTTCAAAATAGTTTACTACAATTGACTTAAAATTTGTGTTTGGTATTGAACTTAATACTTAGTTGCTGCAGTCACAGTATTAAATCCTTCGATTATCTATTGAATGGCGGACCGAGTTTATGTTGGCTCAGTGGGAGGCAGTGTCGCAACCATCCTTAATCTACGACAGCAGTCGAGCACTGCTTCGCACCCGCGCACTGCCTCCGTTGCTCTGAGCTGCTCGAGGTTTCTGAACAAGCGCGAAAACTAGAACTCGCCCAGCAACTGCAGTCAGTTCCTCCCAGAGGCATCCGTCGCTGCTTCCAGGAGCAATAATTGCCCAGTGTAATAGGGCCTTTAGTGACCAACAACGGGTCACATTCGTATTTTGCGATCCCATCACTGACCGAGCAGTAGACACGCTAACATTAAACTTGAAATGAAAAGCAAGGCGAAAAAATTACTGTTTGCTAATTTTGTTCATAAAATGACCATAAGTACTGCGTTTTTCTCACTGCTTTTCATTTTACGAATCAGACGCATTAATGCGCATATGGTTTTAGATAACACTAGACTTGATTCGCTATGGGTTGTGCACAACTAAAAAACACTCGAGACAGGGACGGGGCGCAGCCCATCAGCTCCCAAAGACCACAACGTAGCACAACACAGGCAGGCCAACACGGCGCAATTCTGGGAACAACATCGATTGAAATGTTGCAGTTACCTTTGTTTAGCTGGACGAGAGCCAGGAATTTAACGCCCAAGTTCGAAGGTAACCTAGTCTCGCTCAGGAACGATTCAATATTTAAAGTCTCATGGCAAAGCAGCGTCTTGCTGCTTCCTCTTGAGCCTCCGAGTCTGCGCACGTTGCATTAATTGGAGCATTCAATCGGCTGCAAATTACACGGCACTCCAATTAGAGGCTCCGGCGGATCTCCTTTAGCACGAGTCCATTTGATAGAGGCTGCTGCGCAGGTGTTATTGTAAACCTTGCATAAGGCTGCAATAATTGCTCCTTATGCTCAAATGTGCTTCAGTCGAGCTTGTGATACACTGATACCTGCTCTCAGGAATCTCAGTCAGAGAGAATGAGGTCTGCTGAATGTTGTTTTGATGTTATATGGGGTATTTGACTCGTTATTTACCAGACGATGTATGAAAACGGTGCAACATATCTCAAGAGTTATTCCTGGACGAAAGTAGAATGTTTAGGGTGGACTATAAAGTTTCTGAAATTGAGAATGAAATTTAAGGAAATAGATAACAATTCAATAGAAACCACAATTTTGAATCATATTCTTGATCAATTGGCGTGCCCTCTGAAAAGAAATTTGTAACAAAACAATAATTTTTGAAACGCCCCCAAGTGTTTCTCTTTGTGTTTGCTTTGCGTGGAACATAAATTTAATTTTTTACAGATGTACCCGATGTCTAAAACTGCGGAATTTTTTTGGGACCAAAGGTGGTTGAATTCTTTCAATGGCTGAATTCTTCAGAATACATGTGCGCTCCATGCTAATATGGTTAGTTTAATTTCTTTCTTGCGCTTTTCGAAAGACGTTTGTCTGGTTTTGAATATTTGAGCTGTATTCGGATTTTACGAAATAATTTTTATTGTAAAACTTAGTTATGTAATGATTTATCTCGTGTATATTGATGAGAATAATCATATATCATTCGGGTTTTCGGTTTTTCTACTTTTCAATCATGCAAAACTCGTGGAAAATTTGGTTGCTTCACACAATGCGCATCAACGCATTTCAACCTTCTTGTGTTTTAAAGTTTGGTTCGAAGAATCAAGTCATCGAGCGTAATATCACAGGTGTTCGATTTAACAAATTTGGAATTTTTTGTTTTGCGCTTAGTCGAACGAGGAAAATTTTTCTAGTTTTTTCCCAGAGAACATTGTAGCACTCAAATGATGAATTGGGTCGTTGAGAATATCATTTTTCACTAAACAATCCCAACAATGACGTTTTAACTAAAAGTGTAGCTTGCTGCTCACCACTGAAATTTTCCAGAACAAAATTCCTTCGTAGATTTGTCATCGCAATGCATTAAACTTATTGACAGAATTTCCTCAGGAGCTAACTCTTTTTTCAAATGAATTCTTCTATTTAATAGCCTGACATTTATAACATCAGGCACTTCTTTTCTATGATAGCCGTTGTTTTGATGTTCATTTTCGGCCGAAAAAGACTGGATCGGACTGTGTAGTCGTTCAATCTGGATGAACGAAAAATAAGGAATATTTCAACCTCGACGACAGTCTTCTACCTGGACGACCGAAATATGCTGAATCTTCCAACCTCGACGACTTTTGTTTTGCCGCCGGTCAAGCAGCAGCGGCCGAGACACCTTGGTGGAACAAGTTAGGTGTAAATTTCTCGAGGGCCTTTACCCGCTATGAAAGGGTCAAAGTACACACAAAACTTGGTTTACAGATCCTGGGAGCAGTTTTAAAGTCACCGAGGCCGTAGCTGTCGCTGGGCAGGCAGCTTAGAGCTCCTGCATGGGGCTGTGGTGTGTGCGGCGCGCGTGGAAACTGGAACAAAGGAAAGGGACTCAGCGAACGTAAAATTCTGACTAATATTAAATTTGATTTTCATATATTCAGGTATGATCAATGAATTTTTGCAGAAAATTAGGGTCTGTGTATTATTGATATTGATTTTCATGTATTCTAGTGTGGTATATGAATATTTGCAGAAAAATTAGGAAAAATTTGTGCAAAAAAAGTAGTAAAGGAGTACTTGAAATGAGCTCGTAAAATTCATCGTAAAATTTGATGTATTATTAATATTGATTTTTACGAATTCCAGTGTGATCATTGAATATTTGTAAAAAATTTGACAAAAATCGGGAAAAAAGCAGTAAAGGAGTTCTTGAAATGAGCCATTCTGTGTAAACTAATATTCAATTTCAAGTATTTCGATTTAATCAATGAATATTTACAGAAGCCTATTGAAAACTTGGCGACAAAAAACAGTTAAGGAGACCTTGAAAGAAACCGGAAGGCACAGTCAGTCAAAAAAATGCAGTTTGGTGTCGTATATACACAGAAAATGAGGAAAAATTTGCGTCAAAAAACAGTTAAGGAGACCTTGAAAGAAACCACCGCTGTCAAAAAACGAACCGCTGTCACAGTCTAGTGTTGTGCTTAACTGCATTTAACATCTTTTTTATCCAAGTTATTTACAGGAGGAGACTGAGGCAATTTTTGTGAAAAGTGCACTGCCGGATTTCGATGGCCTCATTTTAGCAGCACCATGGGTCGTGATGCTCTAGTGAAGTCCTACTTTACTGAAACCAATTTTTTTCCTTATCATTCAGAAGATGCCAAACATAACAACCTAACGAGCCGCTCAGAAACACTATAGTATTGTGAAGCTCACTCAGAGAGAAATTTATGTTCGCACGAGACAGGTATCTTTGCTCTTTTGGTTATCTGTTGTTATGATTTCAAGTGAAATGAAGACGAGGACGTTAGAAAAATAATCTTTTGTTGAGGTGGGGAAAACTAATTACCCAACTCAAATTAAAGTGAATTTTAGCGTTCAACACTGAATCAGCCGCATGCATTGAAAGGAACGTGCTGCCATTTGGTTTTGGATAAGTATTCATGAAACTTGGGTTCGTGAACATCTGGGGTGACATTGCAGTGTGCAAGAGCCACTTTCTACACACAGCTGTTATACAGTTCAAGAATAGCTTTAAAATTAATATTGTAAAATGATAAAATATTAAAGTTATTTAACTTATCGTTTGGACGCGTTGGCCACGAGGTGAGCCCCCGGTGTACACGGAGGGAATTTACATTGATGCTGCTGATCGACCAGTAGTAGTTAATGAAATTTTCATAAATGTGCAAGGCTAAATGCAAACACGAACCAGTTAATGTTTGCTGTTTTTAAAATTGCTCTCAACAATTGATTTAAAATTTGAATTGAATGTTCAACTTCGGTTTAACCCATCGAGATGAACTAGCTATGCTATTAGAATGCCAATTTCATGACAGAACGATGTGAAACGCTCCCGACGAAGCCATCTTAGCATGGGTTCCCCTTTTGGCCACCACCACTTGACAAGTATTTTAAATATTTTTTCTGAAACAATATGACTCACCAACTGTTTCTCTTGAATTCAAAACAAGTTGTTATTGGATATATAATGCCCACATCTTTTAGTTATTTCATTGTAAGTCTCGTGCATCTTTTGTTCCTTAATGTCTTGATAGTGAGCAGCCTATTATTGAAGTGACCAGTCAGGTACAAATGGATATATAAATACATATCTTATTTTCGAATGCTTGCTTACTAGGAACTGGGATGAATTCGAAATTCCTGTCTTATGAAAAAATTATTTACTGGCTTCGGCTCTGATTGTTCCAGCGTTTGCATTTTTTGTTTTAAATTCAACTGCAAAAAACACTTTATTCTCATAATGCCTACCTGTTCTCTCTCTATTGTATACTACCTACCTGTTCTCTCTCTATTGTATACTACCTACCTGCTCTCCCTCTATTGTATACTACCTACCTGTTCTCCCTCTATTGTATACTACCTACCTGTTCTCTCTCTATTGTATACTACCTACCTGTTCTCCCTCTATTGTATACCACCTACCTGTTCTCTCTCTATTGTATACCACCTGCCTGTTCTCTTTCTATTGTATACTACCTACCTGTTTTCTTTCTATACCACCTACCTGTTCTCTCTCTATTGTATACTACCTACCTGTTCTCTTTCTATTGTAAACTACCTACCTGTTCTCTTTCTATTGTATACTACCTACCTGTTCTCCCTCTATTGTATACAACCTACCTGTTCTCTTTCTATACCACCTGCCTGTTCTCTTTCTATTGTATACTACCTACCTGTTCTCTTTCTATACCACCTACCTGTTCTCTCTCTATTGTAAACTACCTACCTGTTCTCTTTCTATACCACCTACCTGTTCTCTCTCTATTGTAAACTACCTACCTGTTCTCTTTCTATTGTATACTACCTACCTGTTCTCCCTCTATTGCATACAACCTACCTGTTCTCTTTCTATACCACCTGCCTGTTCTCTTTCTATTGTATACTACCTACCTGTTCTCTTTCTATACCACCTACCTGTTCTCTCTCTATTGTAAACTACCTACCTGTTCTCTTTCTATTGTATACTACCTACCTGTTCTCTCTCTATTGTATACAACCTACCTGTTCTCCCTCTGCTGTAAACAGTAAACCTGCTTTCTTTTTAACTAAAAAAAACGAGTTCACGCACACTTCTATCAATTGTTGCAGATGAAGAGCAAATGGCCATTTTTCAAGGAATTTCCACTTGCGTAGCTCACACACTGACACTCTCCCACGTTGCAATTACGGTCATAATTACGACCGTCCCTGCGTCAATGATATCCGCCGAACGAGGGAGCCGAGACGGACGATTATCGCTTTGGCGGAGCGATGCAACGGCAGCGAGTGTCTTGGCTCTCTCTTACTGCCGCCTCAGCCCTGTCTCACGAGTGTCTCAAGTCCCATAAGTGTCTCAGGTCTCTCTTGCTGCTGCCTCAGCCCTGTCTCACGAGTGTCTCACGTCTCACAAGTGTCTCAGGTCTCTCTTGCTGCTGCCTCAGCCTTGTCTCACAAGTGTCTCAGGCCTCTCTTGCTGCTGCCTCAGCCCTGTCTCACGAGTGTATCGGCCCTCTCTTCCTGCTGCCTCAGCCCTGTCTCACGAGTGTATCGGCCCTCTCTTCCTGCTGCCTCAGCCCTGTCTCACGAGTGTATCGGCCCTCTCTTCCTGCTGCCTCAGCCCTGTCACACGAGTGTATCGGCCCTCTCTTCCTGCTGCCTCAGCCCTGTCTCACGAGTGTATCGGCCCTATCTTCCTGCTGCCTCAGCCCTGTTTTCACGAGTGTATCGGCCCTCTCTTCCTGCTGCCTCAGCCCTGTCTCACTAGTGTCTCAGGTCTCACAAGTGTCCCACGCCTCTCTTGCTGCTGCCTCAGCCCTGTCTCACAAGTGTCTCGGCGCCCTCTCTTAAAGTTTTAAGTGAGTTAAATTTGGATAGTAGAGGTAGACGTTCACGGTCCAGGGGAGTTCTTTCGAATAATAGTACCTGATGGTCATAGACTAAATGAGTTGTATTCGAATAGTAGAGGTAGATGATCATGGCTTTGATGAGTTTAAGTTGAATAGTAGAGATAGATGATCATGGCCTAGGTGAGTTTCGTTCAGATAGTAAAGGTAAATGGTTAGGTTATGGGAGTCTTATTCGAATAGTAGAGGTTCACGGTTTAGGGGAGGTTTATTCGAATACTAGAGATAGTCGTTCATGGTTGAAGGGAAGTGAAGACAAGAAGTCAAAGATCAGGGCGTGATAGTATAGCGGCCACAATTACAGTTGTTTTTAATTAATCAGAGCAGGCCTTCAAACATCACAGTAGAACTGAATCAACTGGTACTGGAATTTAGTCAATTCTAGTAAATTAAGGGAATTTATGTTGCATTGAAGGTTAGTCAATTTTCAACTCTAAAAATGTAAAAAAACACTTTTAATGGATTGGAAAAATTTACTTTAAGCAAGCATGTCCGTTGTTACAAATAAAATACAACGACATACTTAACATCCCACATTCTAAAACACCAGAAATGGCAGCCAAATGGGACCCAAGGATTATGTGAAAATCTATCTGAAGAAGAACAAATTCTGAAGTGAGGCACGGATAAAATTGCTAGTTTTATGTAAGATATTATATAAGGTAATGTAATTAACATTCTTGACGTAGGACTTATTGTGTTGTATTCGAATGTAACGTCTGATTACATACATACAAGCACACATGCGTGCATCACATGACATTCTCAAAAATCACACGTAACACACATCACGCACGAAGCACACACAACGTACACAACGCACAATTCATGCAACACACAAGAATGCATCACATTCAACTGACCCAATATTTACACACTCACACATACGAACCCACACACACTTACATGATTGGATGTGTTACAAGTTTTCCTGAAAAGTTATCGATAAACGTTTCAAACAATTTTGTTCATTCTAGCAAACTCTTGAAGAAGCGCCTTCTACCTCTACTTCTAAGTCCACTTCTACTTTCATTTTACTTCTACTGCTACTTCTACTTTAACTTCTACTTTTATTTATGTTTTTATTTTTACTTTTACTTTTACTTCTACTTCTACTTACATTTTTACATCTAGTTTTACTTCCACTTTTTCTTCCAGTTTTACTTCTATTTTACTTCTGCTTCTACTTCCATTTCTACTTCTACTTCTACTCCAACTTCTACTTCTGCTTTTACAGAATACTTTCAAAGATATTTTTGTTTGCTCTGCAACAATAATCAAATCAGTCAGAACTGTAAGTTGCCACCAGCCCGACTCTTCTGGTGGTCGCTATAGATGTTCCTTCCTTAAAGAAAAGGCGACAAGAAACTTGTTCGGTTTTACTATGCATTGCTTCTCGGTGTGCCGGTGGCGCTGGCAAAAATTGAGTGCACGAAAAGGCAAAAGTCGCCCATGATGGACCTGGTGACAGCGCGCCGCTTGATGAGCCGCTCGCTGCCAGAGCAAGAAACGCAGGCAAAACAGGGAATTGGTCCTCTAACGAATGAAGAAGTAGAGTTGTTTTCGAGTTTGTTTTGTGTGAGATGTGTCTGAATGTGAGGTAATTGATACCCTGTCTCTGAGGTAATTATTTTCATTATTATTGCTATATGAGATCGTTCACCACTGAAATCGCTGCAGAACCGTTTCATGGATGTGTTCGAAATTTCTCAGTTCATCATTTCTATTTGCAGGGTGGATATCATTTCTGCTGTAGCCGGGTGGGGGCGTAGCCTGGCTCTGAGGAGGATAGTTATGAATTTTCGTTTTTTTTAGTAACGCTTTTCGTTTCAGTTTGTATAATTTGGTGTAATGAATCTCTGTTTTAAAAATGAAAATTAAATATACTTATATCCTTTGCTGATTCCCGTGTAGCTCGAAAGCCGGCGATTAAATGAATCATGTGAGATTTATCAAAAACATTGTTCATCCTGGAGACTATATTTTAAATTCATTAATTCAAACGGAGCGGAGCGTGTCAAATGCTCAGGGTCAGTTGACTTCACATTGTTGGGATGATCGAATAACCAGAGCAGATGCTTTAATTTCTGATCACAAGCTCTATTTTCAGCGTAAATTCCAACGAAAAGATCTTCTTTGATGCCAACCTTGGCAGCTCAAATTCACAGCTCGTTGTTGTCAGGGTCTCGGTTGCCAAGGTGAGGCATAGTGAACAAAAATATTCGACCATGACGTGCACCGCGTCAACTCCGGGGTAAAAATTTTCGCCGGTTGCTCGATCGAGTCGCCGACTTTGATCAGCTCATTATAAAGTTTTCCAAGGGCGATAGAAACAATTAAACTTGCTACGTCAGCACTCTTCGGTAGCCTTATGTGAGGGGAGATCACTGTCTTTTGCGAAGGACTTTAATTAGGCTCCTTATAAGGTGCTTGGGGGCATTGCTTTTGGCAGGCTGCTCTTCTGGAAAAAGTATTCGAGCATTTAATTAAAATAATCGTAAAGGATCTAATGTTGTTCAAATGTTAAATGAGGGAATTAATCAGTTGTGAAATGTGATCAGGTGGTTAGATTTAATTTGAAATGTAAAAAAGATGTTATTGTGGTTCAAAGTACAATTTCTTCTTTTTCCGTGTTCTCACAAATTAGATTTAATAAATTAGTTTAAGGGCCTTGATCAAAACAAAATTTTGCAAGCACAATTCAGTATGTTTATTTTTTATTTTATTTTTTTTAGTATGTTTAGTATTTAGTTTAGTAATTTAGTATGTTTAGTTTTTAGTTTTTAGTTTAGTAATCAACTGCATCGTTAGGGAACGATGAATCTATGCACAAGGTGTGTTCCCTCACCAAGATTTCCTGCGCTTAGAAACAGGTTACTGACTAACCTTATGAAATGAAATAAATGTTGAAGATGATAAGCAGAGGTGATAAAAAAAGGAAGCAGTGAATCAAAATAGGTGGTCTGTAATAAAATACAAACCAATTCTATTTTAACAAAAGAGAGGCCGACCTAACACTCGGCTTGGCACCTCACCTCTTCTTTTTGAGAGCGCTAATTTACACACAGGGTCTTTCAGATAAATTCGTACACTTTCCTATTCTATGCTCAAATTCTGATAATTCAAGAAATAAGTAACATAATGCTTTGAGATTTTTGTCAGATAACAAATAAAAAGAATAAAAAATCAGGAAAAAAGTAACAAAATATTCTGAAATATTCTTAGTTAACTTTGCAGATGAGGAGAACATACGTTTCATAAGATTTAAATGCCTTCAGCCATGATGACGGCTTCTATTGGCAAGCCGAGCATGGCGTGGAGAACGTCTTCCGTTTCCAATGACTCCACAGCCTTTTTGTTGTCCTTCTTTAAGGCTATGAAGCTATTGGGAAGTTTTGTACGAGCTTTGACCTCAACTATTCACGCCTAAAAATAGTAATCCAACGGTTTCAGGTCAGGCGATTTGGAAGGCCAATAGTCTTTCTCCTAGAGTGGCACGGTTTTACTCGTTGTATGGGCGGGAGCCGAGTTCTGTTGGATCTTGAACTTCTTATTTGAAATCTGGGCCATCATACATTGAAAGATTTATGTGTACGCAGTAAGATTCAGCATTCACCTTTTCATTGTCGGAGGACAGGGTAAAGTCGTCGCCCTTACTCGAAAATTACGCTTGACGCTATCTGGTTTCTTGTTGTCATCGGCTGACCGCCACTGCTCTAAGATGTTATCTAGTGACCATTAAGTCATTACAACAATCTCCATCAAGGTCAAAATCTTTCCATCTGAAAAAACTTGCTGGTCCGTCCATTGCTTCTGCTAAACTCACTCTCACGATACTGAGATTACTGCCTCGTACGAGTCAAAGATAATCGTGAAATTGTTCGAACGCATGTCAGTGATAAACGTTCAGAGCTGAGCCTTGAAAGAATTAGTTCGAATGTTTGCTCATCATCGTAACTTAGAGGAGCTTTTTCAAATTGTAGGCAAGATTTTATTTATGAAGATTAAGTCCTGGAGGATTTTGATACAAGCACTTTCAATATTATTGATAACAATGGGAAAAAATCGAGGTTACATGAAGTGGGTTATTGTTTAATTGCTTTGTATAACTATCAACGTTTGTTTTCATTAATGAATTCTGCATTTTTAGCCAAGGCTCGTGAGTTCTTTCTAGGTTTTTGTTGTCAATATCAAAGTGGAATGAGGATTGGCAATTTGTGTCCTGCCAGCATTCTCTGTGGCATTGGGAAGCTTGGTTTTGTTGAAAAGTAACTCCAAAATTTACATCAAATTCAGCTGCATTGCACACGAAGCTTCAACCTTGACTGCAGTCATTAATTGCGAAATTCATTAACTTCAAAATTCTTCGCGTCTTGAATGCAGAAAATGAACTTCACAGGAGTAATTAATAAAATCAATTGCATGCGAGGACAACGGTGGTTGATTTTATTTAAGATATTTCATTTATATGTCTAAATGATGAAAATTAAATCTTTATTGTTCAAAGAAGATATTTGTGTTGATTTTTCTGAGGGAACTCATCGACGCACTTTATAAAATGTACACTGCTGAAAGCATTTCAACGCGATTAAAACCGTTTTTTTTCATAATAATAATCTATATCGAACCTATCTCATATCGGTGATACTGGACGGAGAAATCAGAATATTTTCTTGATTAAATTTTCATTGGTACATTTAAGATTACTGAACAACTGAATGACTACTGTAGATGGAACTTTAGCTGTAACTGGGCTAGAAATGCTTTACAGATTTGAGGGGTGACTAAAGCATATTCACTAAAGCACTAAAGACTAAAGCATATTGTTCACAAAGTCATTATCATTCTTTGTACCTATATTTACTCGAACTTTTACTTGTCCTAAGAATCAGCACTCACTCATTGACTGCCAAATTGTGTATTTTGTTTCGATGTACGTGTTTATTGACATAGATACAAGTTTAATGAGGTCAATCGTAAAAAAGAGGCCAAATTGAAGGCAATTATACGTCATTAAAGTAAATTTATTTGCTCCTGAAACACAAACGGGAATACATGAGTAATTGTAAATCATATTTTTAGGGACCCTGGCATTACTATCATCAGGCTTGCGTTTATTGCTCAGTTATTTTATTTTTCAATCTTTCTGTGAAATGTAAATTTTTTGCGAATTTTTCCTTTCATTTTTGAATCCCTGGGGTGAATTTTGAAACTTTTTTCGTTGTTAGTTCAAAAATAATCAATCACGGCATATATTTTCAAATTTTCTCTTGTACTGTTAGCGAAACGTAATCATATTTGATTACCTGACGCTTCCTTACCACATCCGTAAAGGAATATTAGTCCCTTACTTGCAGGAAGGTACTCGAAATTTTTTAGGAAGAGAAGTTAATATTTAACACTGAGGTAATTGTTTTTAAGAAGAGAAGTTAATATTTAACACTGAGATAATTGTTTTTAGGAAGAGAAGTTAATATTTAACACTGAGGTAATTGTTTTTAGGAAGAGAAGTTAATATTTAACACTGAGGTAATTGTTTTTAGGAAGAGAAGTTAATATTTAACACTGAGATAATTGTTTTTAAGAAGAGAAGTTAACATTTATCACTGAGGCAATTGTTTTTAGGAAGACAAGTTAATATTTAACAGTGAAGTAATTGTTTTTAAAGCTCGACGTTATTATTTACATGGTGAGGGAATTGCCTTTAGAAGTTACAGAAATGATTTAATGAGAGTGGATTAACTATTTTTAGAGGGTGGGAATTGCCTTTAATAATATAAATATACAGTGTGAAAACTGTCTTTAGAGGGTGACGTAATGATTTTCTGAGGGTGAGTTAACTAGTTTTAATTGGAGGTTGAAGTGATGGTCTGCTGAAGGAGAGTTCAATATTTTTCGGGAGAAAAGTAATGATAAATTCGAGTAAAAAAGAATTTATTGTGACGGAGATGATTATTTACAGAAGGTGAGGAAACAATTTTCTGAAAGCAAAGCGTTGATTTAATAGTGATTGAGAGCGTTAGGTAATTATTTTACCGACGGTAAAGTGATGTTTACCAAGAAAAAGATTTCACTAAAAAATCCGAAGCTCCACCACGTGTAAACGTGCAATTCCGATAAGATATCAAATCATGCTCTGTTAAACTTCGCACAACATTTTGGCTCAAAAATTTTAACGTTGTACTAATGTTTTGCGTTTGTATGAAGTCTCTAAATTTTGTATGGTCTGTGACATCGGGTATAATTCGGAATTAAATTACAACCCTATTCATTGTACATAGCGATGTAAACAGATAAGCGGAAATTCTAAGGACTTCAAGTTATTAATTAATTTAAGGACGTTTAATATTATTCAGTATTGCAGCAGAACACTGTTCACTGAACATAGAGATTTAAATATAAAAAACTAAATCTAAATACATTTTCTTGCTAATTAAATTAGGAACAATTAATTTTTTTCCCTATCACATGAGAACATTTTTCACTGATGCAAGTTAAACAGAAAAACATAAATATAAGGCCATGAAAATCATTTAACATGCATGTAGAGGTTATGTTGTATTCAAACATCCAGCTCGCACGGCGGAAGTAGTAATGGACAGACGAAACAAACAAGCGAAAACGCGAGTAAATTATGTGCCAAATAACGGATTTTTCAGTGGAAGTGAACGAGTATTTTTCTAAAGTAGAAGTTTAAGGTTTTCGGATGGAAAAATACAAAGGGGAAGTGAAATTTTTTACTTCATTAGTTGCTTGATTTTCAGTGGTGTGTTTTATCTTACAAATAAAAAATTCATGGTTGCAGATGATAAACAGAAACGTTTCCAAGGTCCACGTTATAATTTGATAGATAAGTTTCAATTTTTGAGTGCACAATGTTATGAAACAAAGTGATGCTATTAAAATCACATTTCAAAATTTTCCACGCACTCACCGACTCATTTGGTCCTCGATTTAAAGCTTCTTGCATTGGTCAGAGCAAACTGCAGGAAAACGAAGCAAAAACTCAAAAGCTTACCCCGAGATTGTGACCTTAATACTCAGTGTCTTATTTCTGACGTTCCCAAAGTTGTTCATTATAAATATTTACTTCTTTTTCCTACTGCCCTAAATCTGAAATTTTTTCAATGTTCAAAGCAAAGAACGAGAAAACAGCAGAAACTTATAAGCTTACTTCGAGATTTAGGTGCCTCATTTCTGACGCCACCAAAACTGTTCATCATTAATCAGCAGTTCTTCTCCCCGATTTAAAGCGTCTTCCATTGGTCAACGCAAAGCGCGAGAAAACAAAGAAAAACCCGTAAGTTTACCTCGAGATTTAGATCCTTGTGTTCAGCGCCTCATTTCTGACGCCATTGATGATGAATCTGCTGTTCTTCTCCCTGATTTAAAGCTTCTTTTATTAGTGAGAGCAAATTGCAAGAAAACGAAGCAAAATCCAAAAGCTTACCTCTAGATTCAGATTCTTGTATTCAGCGTCTCATTTCTGACGCCATTGATGACGAATCCGCGGTTCTTCACACGGTGTGCGAGAAAATATCCCCAGACTCGTAGTTGATTCACGCGCGTCCATTGCCGCATCCCGGCCCTCGCGTTGAGGGCTGCGATGCGGCGGTCCCTCGAGAGGAGCCGAGTTTGCGCACCAAAATATTGGTCCTGACTATTAGCCACAAAACAAAGCCAGCACCGGAGACACAATCGCCTCTGTAAACAAGCCTCGGTTTGCGACTGGCAACTCTCCAACATTTTTCCTCAGCACAAAAAACTATCACATAATTGAGCGGCAAAGAAAAAGAGACGTTCACCATCATCTAGTTCCTCGCCACGCAAAGACTGAAGGAAAACAAAGAGTTTGGGGTGCAATTAATTGTAAAGTGGTATTGCCTCTGCTAAATAAGTATTACGACCAAGGGTTTTTTTTCCAGTGGTTTTTATTCTCTGACCATGTTTTTTTTATTCCAGTTGTTTTCCAGTCCAGTGCCTCTGGTCTAGGGCTTTTTATTCCAGTAATTTTTTCTTAACGTAATAGATTGTCAATATTGAACAATAATTAAGATATGGTTTTATTGTTCTCTTTCAAAATCTGTACCTACTAAGCCGCTGATACTTTTACATGGAACATCAAATTATCAAAAATCACTTTGAAACCATATTTACGTTCTTGAAAACCAAGAACAGCTCGTTTTTAGCTTTGGTTTTAAAAATTTACTAAGTATAGAGCATAGGTTAGAAGAATTTAGAAATCCTTCGCTCGTCAGTTGCCATAGAGCACTTCAGCTGTAGCTCACGCAAGTGCACCATTTTATCACTTGGCCAATTATGCAAAAGCATCTCGGTCTCACCTACGATTTATGAGCGATGCTAATCGCACAGCTCTTGAACGTTTTTCATCGTTGCAAGATGCGATTGCTTCAACATCTAAATATCTTCCCATGATCTGAACGAGTTCAAGCGGGATAGAACGCTACGAACTGCAGCCCTTACTGTAGTTTGGTCACGTGTGTCAATATCAGAAATGAATATCGAAATCATCATGCACGGGATCATTCGGAGAATTCTTGGTATATCATCTTTATGAATTGTAATTCAAGTCGCAAAATCTAAAATTCCTGGTACATCGTCTTTATGAATTGGAATTCAAATCGCAAAATCTAAAATTCCTGGGATATCGTCTTTATGAATGGAATTCAACTTGAAAATTCTAAAATTCCTGGTACATCGTCTTCATGAATTGGAATTCAACTTGAAAATTTTAGAATTCTTGGTACATCGTCTTCATGAATTGGAATTCAAATTGCAAATTTTTTTGGCAAATTCACCGCCTATCTTCTTGCCAAAGCAGCCAAACATTATTCTCCATAGTGAACTTTTTCAAACATGGCTTAGTAGTTTCAGAAGGACTAGAGCTACGTCGATAGTTGGTTGTGATAGGGAACCCTTATGAATCGCACGTTATACTCATTGCTGATGCCAGAGTATTGCTGAGGTATTCCTATTCTATAAATTGCTTCTCTATTGTTTTTTTTGTTTCAATTTTGCATGGTCCACTATTTCTCTTATATTAAGTTACATTTTTCTCGAAAGCAGCACATTAGCTCTTCAATGTCCATGTCATCAACAGATTTCAAGATTCCTCACAGAGTAAAATGTGCTTTTTTTTAATCACAAATTCCGAGCAAGGAAAAAGCGTTCAACCTAGATAACCTTCAATTTTGAGCCTTAATGATTAACAATTTACAGGACACAAGCTCATTCAATTATCCGCTGAATTTCATTTCATATGTTATTTTGCTCTCACTTTTAATTAAGTGAAGTTCAAACAAACTCGAAGAAACGGAATATTTTTCTCCCGGGCTAAGCTTTTCGAAAAACTCAATTCCTTTACACTTCAACGTCTCCTTCTCATAGTATTAGCACCTTCAACTGTACTTCATATAAAGTCTAAGAAAGCTAATTTCTTACCGATAATACGCTGCGTAATGGAAAAAAGGTAAAAGCACGATGGGATGAAACCAAAAAAACGGCTTGAAATTGAAAATATGATGTCTTAAACCCATAAAATCGCTCAATTTCACATCATAAAAGCTTTCTACTTTTCAGCGTGTTGGTTGACGGAACGAATAACATTTGAAGGCGCCTTTTGATGCATTTTTTCTGGTCTTATCGATCGTTATTGCTAAAGTAAATCTGGATTTGAGTTGTAGGTTTTCAGTAATAAACTGTCTAGTTTGAACTGGGAACCGATACACTTGTAGTCAATACTGTAAAGTTTTATATAATTTACACTACTGTAAATACTGTATAACTACTGTGTACAATGCAAATAAAAAATTTTCCTCTTTCTGTGTACAATCAAATGTTTACTTTCTAATATTGTTGTCTAAGCTCTATGTATACAATACAAATGCAAAATTTTGCTTTTTGTGTACACAGTCAGATGAATACTTTCTTTATCGAAAATTCTGTGTGCAATAAGGCAAATACAAAAAATACTGTACAGATTACCCTGGCGTAATCAATACGCCGTGAGGTATAGAGTACTAAACACTCAGGTTGGTTACATCCTGTAATCTATACCTAGCTCACAATGTAGTGCAAATTTTCATAGAGGAATTTAGATGTTTTCAGCTTTTTTGTAGCTGGCGAGCTATTTTTATTTGTTTCAGTGAATCAAGGTAGCTTAGAGAAGATTCAAAGTTCATTTTTGCTCAGGAGCTCATGAAATGGAAACCAAATTTCTAGAAGTTTAAACACTGTTAAAAATTGCTTCGTTCAACAAAGACAAGAAATCAACGCTTAAGACGGAAATCCCACGGCAGTTTCTCTCTGACTTAGGAAACTTTAAGATGAGTGAAAATTAATAACTTAGAAAGGACTGATATTTTACTATACGTTGTTTTTCTGTTAAATAAATTTGTTAATATTTTAACTTTTCTGATTTACGTTTGTTACAATGACATTTTTGCGTCCATGCTAATCTAGATTTCTCAAATTTTCGAGCTTCCTCGTTAAAAAAGACTGTTAGGTCGAGGTTTATTTCGTTCACTTGCACCATAAAAAAATGGTTTTACCATCAACTCAAAATAAATATTGAACCGCGATAACTGCCATCAAATTAGCTGTTTAAATGCGCCTCTTTGTTTGTTCCATGCTTCCATTTTGATGCCAAGATATTTTCAAATAAATTTTATTAAATATAAATGTATTCCCATTTCAATTCTATCAATTTGACTGGATTCCAATTTGGACTCAGAAATCAGCAGTCGTTATGTAGAGTTCAGGTCTCCATTCTACAAGTTATAATTAAATGCGTAATAAACAAACAAAACGCGTCATATCATTTAGTGGGATTGTATGTATGAACGTACCCGCTCAAATTTTGTTAAGCAGGAACCACGGTAGAGGAAACAAGGAAGGTTCAAACCAGTCTTTGATGACGTGGTTCTGCTGACGTTACGGCAACGAACCAATGGCAGCGCTCAAACTGCATCTGGTAGCTGCTACCCCCAAATCTGGCTCCGCTATTGGACTAACGACGTAGCGTTTTGGTGACGTCATACAGTTTGTTGGATATAAAGCCTTTTTATTGGTTAGTCGAAGAAGAGGAGGTGTATTTTCTCCCATAGAAATGACCCTACCTTGTTTCCTCTACCGTATTAAGAACACAAATAGGAAGCGTGTCAATATCATCGAAGGCACCTCAGCCATCGAAAAATCGTTAGTCTATTCCATTAACTTTTGACGGAAAAAAGGAGCTCAGAAATATCTTTTTATAACTTTAAAACTTGACTGGTCATTCTGGGTACCACGGATTAAATTTTCATTTTTATTTCCAGCCGCTTCTCAGAAAATCAAAACGAGAGATATTCAAATCTGAATCTGACGCACTTTATTAAATTTGTTAAAAGTGTCACCAGAATCCAAGTTTCAACCTAACTGTGAAAATGTGAATGAAACGAAATTTAAAGAGCATTTTTATTAACAAAACGGGTAGAATTATACTATTGCACTCATATCACAATTCTCATGGACTGTTTAAATTCTTTATTGTTATCATGCTGTAAGCTTACTGCCTCTACGTTGCAAATAATTAACTTGCTGCGTAGCCATGTACAAGAAATATATTTATATATCATATATGAACATACAAGAGGCAAATAGAACAGGCGACATAAGTCAAAACTTAAAAGCAGGTTAGTCAATCCAGGCGTTCATCCCTAAAAAACGTTTAAATCCTGGAATCAACATTAGCATACATAAGTCAATCCTTAAAACAGGTTATTCAATCCAGACGTTCATCCCTAAAAAACGTTTAAATCCTGGAATCAACATTAGCATATGTCAAAGTTGAAATGTGTGTTATCAACACTGACGGTTTCTCGCCATGCACCGGTCAAATGCATTGAGAACATTGCTAAATATTATACTTTAGTAATAGAACAACGTTCAAATTATTGGGTCTGATGTCACTGTTATTATTTCACCAAAATTAATTTGTATTGTGCAAACATTGGCAACAAACTTTGAAGTTAATGCTCGAAATCGGTGAGTTTGCTAAATTTTGGCCTCTAAAATTTGCCGGCATGCTCATTGCACTATGTCATCAACACAGTCTAACTTTTTCCCCGGAGCATGCATGTTTTTCGCCGCCCAAGCGATTTAATTACTTAGGCGGCGAAAAAGTTAGACTGCGAACATTGGTAGGGATGGTTCCTCATTGAGGAAGTATTTAACCAACATTGGTTGGCATTTCTCGTTCATGAGAAAGTGAATTTATCACAAGCATTAGTTGGTATATGCCCTCAATGAAACGGTAAGTTATCATTATTGGTTAGAATTAGGTCATCATTGGAACAATGTGTCACCAGCATTGGTAAGCATAATGTTCTCAAAGGAAAGGTGTCACCAATATTAGTTGGCATTACATCCCCAATGGAAAGGTAAGTTACCAATATTGGTGGGCATTATATTCTCAATGGAAAGGTGTTACCAATATTTGTTGGAAGTATATGTTATGGATGTAAAAATGCGTCATTAACATTCGTTGGCATTATATCCACAATGAAAAAGTGTTCCATCAAAATTTATAGGGATTATATCTTTAATTCAAAGCATGTTGCAATGTTCATGACCATATACCCTCAGTAAAAAAAGTACGTGGCCAACTTTGGAAAGTAAATACCCATTAAGTAGAAGCACATCAGCAGCATTCAAGAGGTATGCCTCTAACAATGTCAGGAAGATGATCAGTGTAATTTATTGATAGCTGATTGTTGACCACATCTACCAACAGGAAATTTTGATTATTATTATTGGTTAGGGTACTACTCAAGCGGGTACCCACACCAAGTCAAAGCCAATCACAGACTGAGGCAACTCGTAACCACGTAACCAAGTCAGTGTGCCGTTGGCTCTCGTTACATGAGGAGGTAGTATGTTTGCTCGTCAAAATTTTGCTGTGGATATTCCATGTGGAAGATATTGTCTTTCACAAAAAATAACCAGAACAGTCGGAGGCTTATGATCCTCGCGTGATGGTAGTTTTTTAGTAATGCTAAATACTAGGAGTTCATAGTCAGTGAACATAGTACCTCTTAGCTAAAATATTTTATTTTTTATAACAGGGCAGGATTTCTTCAAAGGTAAAAGAGCTTTCAAGTATTGAAATTATTCCGAAAATAAATTTAAACAGGTTGACCATTATCCATATGAATGTGATGCCATGAAAGTGAATAGCGAGCAATCGACAACATTTTTACGATCCTCAATATTTACGTACATAATACAGTACACGGAGGAGACACAGCTCTATGCTCAAAACCATTTTCAAATTTCGCTCAAACATTGTGAGTCATTACAAATTAATAAAAAGAAAATAATGAACTGAAAGCACATCAGGACATATTGAAATTTGATTTCCAAATTTAACAATGAATGCTAGAACATTTTGGTCAAAAAACTAAAAAATACTACCCATAATTCGAGAGTAATAATAAGTTCTATTGATTCTGCGGAGTTTACGAGCTCGGTTTAATGGAAAAAATTAGGATGAAATTTTCATTTAAACCTGGCTACATTTTTAGTAATTTTTTTAATACAATGGGCATACTTGTGAAAAAATTGCTAGGAGAGCGCCTTGTTCTAAAGACTGTTAAAAATTCAAAACATATGTAATATACCTGGTTTTCAAAAATTTTTTGCTTCGATATCTGAAAGCGATATAAAATTACGACATATACCACCGAATTTTTCAATTATACCTCGGGTTAAGTCTCTTTTTTCCATATCTTTCCTCTATCGACACACTGTTATTACACCAAATGCACTCATGCCCGTCACTCATCATTTTAGTCACTCAACATTTAAGTTCCCTTAAAATTGGGAGCCCAATTTTTCAACAGAGCGAACACTAATCATAGTAACAGGGATGCGTAGCTGTTTTTTCTATTCCATTTACAATTGAAGGAATCCGAAGTACTACTAAGACTATCGAATGATACATAGTTACATATTCACATGGTATCTACATCGAAGTGATTCACACTGGCCGTATCCACATCTTTGTACATGACAATGAAATTGAAGCTAGGCAGAAATTTGCGCCTGCCAACCTCATTCAAGTTTTTAATTTTCTAATTTTGAGATCTGACGAGATGCCTTTGGCAATGAATGTGTTTTTGAGTAAAAAATGTACCATCAACGAGCTACAAGCTTTTAAATCAAAAACCAACTTTGAAGTCAAAAAATAAACAAATTTTAAGTCAAAAAAAAATTTTGGGAAAAATTTTCTACGAAGCTGTAACTTTGAAATAATTGCCCAACTTTCAATGCCGCATAAATAGAACAACAAAACTTTGCAAGCAGGAACTTCTACATACGCACCATAAAATATGTTTAAAAATAAATAAATAATTTGTGTATATTCATAGCGTATGCATATGCTGGATTTTTTGGTATTCGGAGATAACAAAAGAACTACATATTTATAAAAAGATTTTTTAGCCTTCCACGAACGAAAGTGAAAATCCAGAGGAGTAGTAAGTCTGAAAAAAGATGGGCTGCGACTAAGTGAAATGTTGATTTAGGTTTACGCAAATTTGCGTACTTTACTGAACATCTGGCTTGAAATGAAATATATTCTTTTTTTGTAGGAAAAGTTTTTCTTTGTCTCACATAAGTTCTGCATTCACCTAAGGTGTTGGCAAAACATTTCAGATGTCAGTTTTTCAGTACCTTCACGGGCTCTAAATGACATCAAATGAATACACTTATCGAATGCAAATGGCTTCGAGTGCAAAATATCTTAGTGTAAAAGTAGTAATACCATGAATTTTTCTTCTTCAGTGTTTTAAAAAACGGGGTGGACAATACCAATGAGCAGCGATTTCTGTACGAAGGTGAAGACCAATTTTAGAAATGTATTTCACTTTAAACATTTCCTGCTCAGGTTTTTTTAACTCAAAATTGGAAACGCAAAGACGAAATATTTTCTATTATTAAAAGAGCTACTAAAAATATTATGAGCGTGTAAAAACATTAATAAAGAGGTAGCCAAGCGGAAAATTATGGGCTCACTGACTAGAGAGGGTAGAGGGTATGAAATTTGTGTTTCATAAGAAGTGAAGATCACTTCTTCACCGATGAAAGGAGACTCAGGACTGTGATTTAAATATTATGTCAAATATCAACCTGATAGTTTACATTTTTCAACTTATGAACTTCCTATGCTATCGTTTCGTATACTACACAAAAATGCAAAAATAACAAAGTAAGTGCCTGATTTGATGAATGCGGTCGGGGTGTTCCGAAACTCTCACGTAAAGGGTACTGTTGGGGCAACCCATTTCACGCGATGAGCTATGTGCACAACGTTTGTATTTAGCAAGTGATTGTTTGGCGATTGGAAAGTAATATGAGAAAAGCCAAAGTACAACATATGATTTGCCTAACTTATTTTCTAATCTGATTCAAAATGATCTTACTGAACAAGGATTTTGTCATTTGAAATGACGAAAAAGAGTAAAATTCCTCAATTAGTTGTAAATGCGGGATGTGATAAGAAGGACCAGGAAGACACCAGTTTGTTGAAATCTTTTTGTGTACATGAGAAATTTACAAGTTTCACGGCATGACATTACGTACCAAGGTTCACGGCATGGAATTACGTTACATGTTTCACGACATAGAATTACGTTAAAAGTTTCACAGCATGGCGTTACGTTTCGAGTTTCACGGTATGGCGTTACGTTTCGAGTTTCGCGGTATGGCGTTACGTTTCGAGTTTCACGGTATGGCGTTACGTTACAAGTTTCACGGCATGGCGTTGTGTTACAAGTTTCACGGCATAGCGCTACATGACGCTAATTCGAAGTTCATGTTTCTTTTGGTGTTATTCGTCGCATGATGCTCCAGCGTCGGTTATACACGAAAATTTTTTGACATAATTTGAAGAAGTTAAAGGAGTAAAACTATCAAACAAGCCAGGAAGACTGAGCAAAAAGTCGAGAAACTGTTGAATAATGAAAAATAGTGGCAGAAGAAAGTTGAGTTAGAAGGTAAGATAACAAATTAGAGTTAATAATTCCATACGTGAGCAGGCATGTAACTGATTTCTTCAATTTTGAGAGAGCGGCTGGTGGCTTTTAAGCACGTGTGTGCAGATTAGAAATTTTACGTAAGAAGCATCTGCTTAATATGCGGACTGCGAATTGGGACATGGGGGCATGTGTGTATTACCAGGTAAATTGCTCATTCACGAACTGCTGTAAATGACTAGCATTTCATCTGTTTGTAAACTTTTTAGAAAATAAGTGTTATCAAACGAGGTAAAATGTTGAAGCGTAATTTTATAATTTGAATATTTTAGAAAGGGTGAAAATGTTTTCGATTAGTAAAGTCGTTTTCTCAATTCTGCTACTTGCAACCTCTCTAACCCAACCATAACATCCTGAAAATGCAATCAACGTGTTGATGTTCGCGCGAAGACCACAGACTTTGGAACCATGGGACTTCGGAAACATTCAGAGGTTGTGTCTTCGTTAGAATATTATGCACTGTGGTGACCTAAAGACTGCAATTACAGGCTTTCAAATTACATGAAAACAAGGGAACAATACTTCATAAAGAAACTGATAGGTGATGAGTTTCCACAGCACGAGGAGTGTTTGCGCAATGAAAAAAATGCTACGTGATTCTTCGAGCACTCAATCTACGAGAAACTTTCTTGCGACGTACCGTGTGCAACAGCTACAAATAAATCAACTTGAATTTTCAACCAATTTTATCCGTTGTCGAGGTAAATCTCATAGCGTGAGTTCTTTCAAATGGACTTCAGCTACCGGCTGTCCCTGAATGGATTTAAAATTGTCTTAAAATTCAGTTTCGGGAGGACAAACTCAACCAAGCAAATTTGCGCAGGACTGTTCAGGAATGCATGAGAACGTCACTGGTAGTGAAGCGGTGAGGCCGGCCGCCAATATTTGATGAAGTATCAACATTCGAGGTGTCATTGTCGGCCTTATACGACCACATCAGTAAATAGAAGTCTGCAAATGGTACTCTTTCAGGTGAATATGGGTGGTGACGCGGTTAGAATTTGGCGTTAAGTAGAAACTGTGAGGAATGGATGAAAACGCGTAATACTTTTTGTTAACTCATCTCTCGCTCGCTCACATCAGCGAGTAGAAGTCTGCTAATGGCACTCTTTAAAGTGAATGTGGGTAGGAACTCGGCAGGAACTTTGCTGTCTAGTAGAAACTGTAAGGAATAGATGAAAGCGGGTGTTGAACTTTTTTTATCTCTCTCTAGTTAGATGACATCGGTAAATTGAAGTCTACAAATGCTACTCCTTCAAGTAAATATGGGTAAGGACTCGGTAGGAACTGTAATGTGTATTAGAAACGATAAGAAACTGTGAGAAATAGATGATGAAAATGAGCGTTGAACACTTTTTCTTAACCTTTCTCTAGCTAGAAGATTTCGACAGAGGTGCGAAAATAATTGCATACAAAATATCCTAAACCTGACCATATAAAATGATTTAAAAATGAAGCTAAAAAGAGTTGTTCGGAAATTATCCGACACTTTTTTGCGTTCGCGTTTTTCGAGAGGAATAAGGTGTGCTATACAAGTGTCACATAAAAAAGTAAATGAATATACTAAGTTGAGTTCACGATGAGGAAACACTATAGTAATGTGATTTCTGTACTCGCTTTCTTTGGCAGCCTTCCATTCGTAGTAAATCCCAACTGCAATGAATTGAAAATTCGATGAGCTGAACATTGGACTAAGTTGTTAGCATCTAATTTTTCTTCTTGTGACAAGTGCAAAAATAACTTAATCGCACAATTCAGTTAAAGTAAAGGACGAAAATGAAGCAAAAACTGAAACTCAGATTCAGTTGATAACACAGTCTAAGTTTATAGATAAATCTAAACCAACTTGAGTCGATTATGACTCATATATTTATATGTATGTGAACTTTTCTCAAGAAACATGTTAGGCCCATGGTAAAGTTGAGAGGACTCTTTGGAGACGGCAAGTTTGGCGACCCATCGAGCTTTAGGTACGATTTCCAGAACAGTGTACGAACGAATCCCAGCATGTTCTAAGTAAGATTCTGTGCATGTCGTAGTTGTGATTCCCTGCCTTTCGTAGGGAGGATTCCCAGCCTATTTCGAGTAGAATCCACAGCTATTCGTAAGTACGATTTCTAGTTTGTCGTAGTCGGGATTCCCAGCACGTCGTAGGCACGATGCCCTGCATGTCGTAAGTGCAATGCACAACATTTAGTAAGTACGTTTTTTAGCACATAATAGGCACGATACCCTCCCCGCTGTAAGTGCGATTCCTAGCAAGTAGTAAGCACGATTTTTAGTACATCATAGGCACGATGCCATGTGTGTCATAAGTACAGCAGAATTCCCAGCACGTAGTAAATACGATTCACCCAAACTTCTAAAAAGTCAGAAACAGAGCTGTGGAACTTTTCCTTTGCATTAGCTCCATTTTAGGAAGACGTTTTCTTTGTATTTTTTTTGGGGCCTCAGGCAAATTCTTATGCGAACTGAAGCCATGCCGTCTTGTATGCACGCCCATAACACTCACACATACATCGCTTTGCTTTTCTTTAATGATGTAGGATTCTAATTTCAGTCAAGTTGTCGTACACGAGTTTGAGGGATTTATGAAGGCAGTAGAGTTTATCGGTATTCCATGAGAGTAAAAACGTAAATATTGAAAGCGGAAAGTAGTGACTCTGATGGTTTTTATCATTCAGTCATATGTTGTCCCCAGCGTAAGTGGACTAGCTTACATTAAAAAATGACACAATTGCATGCTCACCTTCCTAGATGGGCCAAATTTCCCAAATTTATCGGTATTATTAATTTGCATTTGGAAATTCATCTTTTTCTAAATGAATTGGCGAATCAACACGAGTCCGTAAACTGTTCTGGAGGGCTACTGATCGTGGGCCATATCAAGAGAGATAGTTTTGTTAGCGCACCTGTAGGAATAAGAGTTCCCCTCGTAAACATTTGAGATAGATCTGCAGCAGCGATATGTACACGGATCTGCGTTTAAAAGGGGTTGTTTGTCTGCAGATATATTTACCTTTCAAATGCAGATATTCCTGCCTGCGATGATCTTAAATCATCGAAATGGATTCTCTGAATTAGATTTACAATTTACTCCTCTAATGCTGATATTCCTGTCGACGATAGTAAAACGTCGAAGTTGATTCTCTGAAATAAGGTTTATGAGAAGAGTTTGTTCCTGATGAATGATCAATTTCAAGAAATTTGGGCGAATTATCACTCGATTCAAAAAAACTGGGTTCACTGTCATTCTGTTGGTTTCATAATTTTAAAACATTGTGAAAGCGTATATTTGTTTATATGCAAACGGACGCAACATTGAAGAGAGATATCGTAGATCTACATGGAACGCTCATTTTGAGCATCACGTCTCTCTTTTCTCTCCGCTTCAGTCAAATTTTTTAAATGATGTCTCATAATTAATAACTCATAATTCAATTATGAGTTACATGTAAAATGTAGTGGGCGAACAAATAAATGAGAGAAACAAGTTAAAAATTGTTTACAGATTTACGCCTCGATGAACTAATGTGGTGCCAAGTGGAGCAAATTAATTTTTCCGGTAAATTAAATCTACGGATTTTGCAACCCATATTTAATTTACATTGGAGACAGTATTTTCTCATTTAAAATCTACGGCTTTTGCTTCTTATCTTTCATTTACATTGCAGACTGAAGTTTTTCGCATGTTTAAACCTACGGTTTTTGCTTTCCATCTTTCATTTACTTCTTCACAAACTTTAACCGTTGAACTCACAATGCTTAACATAATATGTACAGAGTAGGAAGAAGGACGGTGTTTCAGTAGTAAATGAGGTTGACGTACTAAGTCTTTGTTTCCTTGTATTCTTTTCAAGTTTCGGGAAATTCCTGCTGTCCATCTTTCGAAAACGTTTCAATTACCTCATTTTATTAATTTGTGCGAACTTCCGCAGCATGAAACGGAAGTCGATAATTTTTTCCCATGGAATATATCTGACGTGAAATTTAGTTTCTTGGGGACAAAATAGTTACAAACAGGGGCAAAAAGAGCTTTAAAATGCGACTTTGTTGAAGCCAGGCGGCGCTAAGTCTGAGAGCTTCATACGCGACGTCAAAAAGTCACCGTAAAAAGCGGCGCTAAGTCACCACTCTGCTAGTCTATTGTCGCTCACGTGCTTACAACTAAGGCGTCTACACCTCCCAGCTGGACGCTAGAGGCAGGTCAATCTGCTGCAGAGCGACTGTAGACTCGGCTCCGGTCCACCACTATAGCTTCCACTTCCGGGCTGTGAAAAGGAAAGAAAACGCATTAGACATGGAACTATTTATTGATGGTTTTATTTCGTGGGCTGTGAAAAGGAAAGAAAGCGAATTAGGCGTGGTGCTATTTATTGATGGTTTTATTTCGTGGGCTGTGAAGGAAAGAAAACGCATTTGACATGGTACTATTTATTGATGGTTTTATTTCGCGGGCTGCGATAAGGAAATAAAGCGAATTAGACATGGTACTCCATACCATCACTATAGCTTCCACTTCCGGGCTGTGAGAAGGAATGAAAAGTGAATTAGACATGATACCACTAAATGATGCATTTATTTCGCGTGGGGCGAAAAGGAAAGAAAGCGAATATGACATGGTACTCCAGTCCACCACTATAGCTTCTACTTCCGGGCTACGAAAAAAAATAAAGGGAATTAGACATAATACCATTATATTTATTGATAAATTTATTTAGATGATTTTTCCAATTTGATGAATTAATATAGGTTGAGCATTATTGTTATGTTTATTCTTCTAGCTGCATTCACAACGGTTTTTAAGTTTTCTTTTGTATTTTTCATTTTGATGGGAATTCTCTATAAATTTATATTTATAGTTGAAATCATGTTGAATTCATTTCGAACTCGCATATTCTATCAATTTAATCCTTGAATTTGTTTGTGATTCATTTCGAGGATTTTGTTCATGTATTAAGATAAATGACTTTCTTAGTTTATTATAATATATTGATTAATTCAATGGCTAAGTTCTTTTGCAAGTTCTTCTTCCGAGCAGAAAAAATAACCATTCTTTTTGATTAATTAGAACATTTTTAAAATCCACGAGACACAATTTTTAGGTTTCAATTTTAGTGGATATCTACTGTATCGAAATTACGATGTGACTGAAATTGCAACTTTACATGTGTAACAAGTCTTCAGTTTTGTGGGCTTCATTTTTATGGTGAAAAATCTGTAAACAATTACTGTTTTGAAAAAAGATTCTGAAGATTTTCAAATTAATTAAATAATTTCACTCATTTGAAAATTTCGGTCAGTGAGTATTCAGGGTTAGTATCTCATGAGTGAAAAATACTTCGAATGTGTTAAATACTAATTATTTTTCGTTGATTTTCACGACTGAAACTATCAAAATAAACTCTGACATTGTAGCACTCTTCTACTTGTTCCCAAATGACTTGAAGGGACTAGATAAAACATAGAGCTAACTTTTTATTTAAATCTGTTTCTTCCCCATAAAGATGCAATTTATGAACTACACAGATAAGTATTGAAAAATGAGAATTACAGCGCTCATCAAAATGAAGTATTGTTCAAGGACATTAATAAAACAATTGAATAAAATTGTTAATTTTCCATGAGCCTGAAAAAAGATTTCACTTGAAATAATTCATGCCAACTCCCGCTTTGCCGTTCAGAGCCATGGGTCATCAATATTAAGTACGGACAAAACAAGCAAAATCTTCACTGTAGACTTCAACACGGCACGGCTTCTTTGCATGCAGCTGTCAAAACACCCGAAAATTTTCAGCTAACCAGCGCACATAAAGCCTGCACTAAATGTTTTCCCCAAGTATTTCGAAGTATTGCTGGCGCTGGAACACGTGGTTGTGCCGGCAAAACACACCGAGTTTTATCACAAAGACCAATTCGAGGCGAACTGCAGAACTTGGCTAGAACTTGAGCGCCGAAACAGACGGGCTTTGTTGCTCAGCAGCCATCGACAGGCTCGGAGCATCTCCGGCCTGAATACCAATCGTTTTTTGTGAGAATTCTGGCAATGCGGGCGGCTTTTCCAATTATGTTTTGAAAATTGGAGAAATAATAAAAACGAGCTTTCGGCTCAGCCATGCGCTTTTAAGTGCTCAAGTTTCTGCTTCGATAACGAAGGGATTGGCCTAAGCCGTCATAAGACTACGGACTTTTATCGCCCTCTTCTGGGGACCAATCTGTACGAACTGATATTGTGACCTCCCTGTGTTGCTTGTGTATCATTTACTGGGGCTTTAGAACTCGTATCCTTAAGTTTGGGTTTAGCTTGTTTTCGACACCCTTACCATGTTGTGTGGCGCAACTCAATTAGAGTTAACTTTAGATTCATTTCCTATTCAGTAACTGAACTACAGAGTGCATTGATGTCTAGTATGGGTTCGTGATGGTAACAAACTTTTGCGTTTAAAGCGTAAATGAAATAACACTAACACTCGATGTTATCAAAATGTGATCTACAATAATTTTCATTGAACTTATGTAACGATTAGCTTTGCAGTACTAAATCACGAGTGTCATCAAATATCTGAATAGGTTATTTAAAGGGAATGTTGTGAAACGTTATTTTTCTATATCCTGTTGACACAAATTATTAAAGTTGCGAGGCCGGTCATCCTGAGAATTTGTTCAAAATTTGGCAGCACCACGGGAGCAGCACGGCAAGAAATTATTTTCCTTTTTGTATTGTTGCGCGATCAATATTTAAATCATATGACATCACTTTATCCGAACTTCAACAAATACGGAAAAAAATTAAGCCTAGTTGTTCATAGCTTAAATGAAGCCAAACATTTGAATAACTGGAACGAATTTTTTTTTAGGTCTTGGATGGATTTTCATTTATATATCTTGAGTTTCGTATAAGATGATCTATCTCACTAGGATTAAAAGCAGAGAATGTAAGGTGGTAGCCAATTTATTACTCCCCGAGTAATTAAAAATTACTGTCCATGTTATTAATTACTGATTGTTACCTTGAAGGTTACCTTGAGGATGTATTGAGAATCCGTATCTACTGTATGTACCTATGTGATAAAAATACGTTGTGTTCTGCACGTCAATAAAATGCAGCTCTCGTTTAAACAAATTTTCAAATTTTGTTGTCATATTACTTCTTCAAGTTTTTATTTGTGGATTAATTTACCAGAGTAAAATTTCAAATCTTCTCATTTCAATATTCTCAGCTGTCCAAGCTTTTCTTTTAAGTATATGCCTTATCACGTTATTGCGTCAACTATTGAATTAATGGATGAATGTACAGGAGCAACAATTTCATTTCCTTTAACTCTAATATTTTAAATTTCCAAGTTCTTTCAAAGAACTTGCAGAGAAATCGGTAAACTACATCCTTCCAATCTTTTCAAAGAACTTGCCAGGTGTTTTGCAGATAAATCGGCGAACTACATCCACAAATTAGTAAGAATTACTCGCAGTGCCCGGCAAGTTTGACTGACAGACTCAGCATTTTGCGCCCATAGACAACTGCTGGGCTTCGCTTGTTGGTTTGCCTAAGTTTGACGATCCGTCACTTCTAGTAGCCCACTGTCGCAGAACCGCAGGCAAATTATGGTTCTTGGGCCCCATCTACCGCTGCTTTGCCACCAAATTGAGGCCTGCTAAAGTGAGCAAATATGATCTTGTTTATCGTGGGTGCTTCTTGAAGTTTCAGGGAAAGCTGACCGCCCACGGTCATGCGTTTTGTTTCTAAAGAGTTCAGACATTTCGCCTAGCACGGCTAGAAGATAAAATACTTTATACTTTATGTAAAAGGCCGTGTATGATCATCATTTTTTCAGCCTTCATATTGGTTTCAAAAGAAAAATAGTCCTAGGTTACAATGGTTAACATTTATTTCAATTAAAAAAGCCTACGTGATGAGGACTTCACTTCTTTTGTAATTTTCAACCAATATAAAATGATCAACTTTTCCCTTGTAACATGCATTTAAAAAATGCTTTTTCTCTATGATCTTTGATTTTTTCGTACCGCAACGACTTGCAACATTTTACTGTGTACAGTGTTAACGTATGACATTTTTGCAATCAGTAACAAAAGTAAGCAATCAAATAAAGGCAGAGTTAATTTCGTTAAGAAACGTAAAAGTATTCTACAACTTTTGTAAAACTGATACTATGTAGAAGTACGTAAGCACATCGGTAAGTGAGCACGTAACTAGAGTGTGAAATGAGCAGCGATAAATGAGCAAACAACAACTAAATGAGCAGCGATAAATGAGCAAACAACAACTAAATGAGCAGCGATAAATGAGCAAACAACAACTAAATGAGCAGCGATAAATGAGCAAACAACAACTAAATGAGCAGCGATAAATGAGCAAACAGTGTATGCCGCTTTTCAGCATCAACAATAGTTAACTTGAAAGTAATCACTGCAATATCAAAACTCGCAATTTCGGTGAAGAAACACAAAAACTGCGCAACTTTTCAATACAAATAATAATACAAAGAAGAGTAAACACTGAGGTAAATACACACGTATCTCCAGTACAGTAACACAAGTAATAAGCAAATTGAAACCAAGATGGTAATTACTTAACGGAGTTGCATGAATGAATGCAATGCATCTTCATTTTCATTTTTATGAAGATCATCGGCTTTGATGCTCAGGTTTGCTAACAGGGACCGATCTTGTGATGCAAATTGAAAAATGAAATAACGAAAGCAATGCTCTTCGAAAAACAACAAAATGAGCAAAAAGTAAACGAGGTGAGGGTAATGATTGAAAATTATAACGTAAGGGTTATAACGTAATTTGCAATTATATAATATAACGTAATATAATGTAATTATAACGTAATTAGCAATTATATAATATAATATAAAGCAATTATATAATATAACGTAATATAACGTAATTATAACGTAATTAGCAATTATATAATATAATATAAAGCAATTATATAATATAACGTAATATAACGTAATTATAACGTAATTAGCAATTAGAGAGCTCGCATGCGTTGTAGAGTAAACATATTTGAAACATATTTCCTGCAAAGTAAATGAACAATAATATTAAGGTGGTTTAAAAAGTATACCTTAAAAGCATTTATAAGGGTGTATCCAGCTCTAAGCCCTGGAACTTGAAAAAATATCATTAAATCTTCATTAAAATCCTTTATAAATAGTTGAGCGATGAAAAAAATGAGTATAATATGATTATTATTGACCAATGGTATTAATGAATAACGAACCACGGAGTAAACAAAATTTGTATGGAACGACCCTCCATTTCAAAACTGGTAACGGTTCACCATTTCTAAAGGGTAAGGACTCTGCTTATCATTAAGCGATTATTTCTGTTTGAAATTATGCAAGACTCTAAAATACGGAGATTAAAATTAGTTAAGCGAGTGGGTGCCAAAAATTTTTACCATCATTATCTGCTCACATGGAACATTTGTGCAATGTTTCCTACAAGTAGAATGAGATGAAGATTCGAAAGAACGGTCACTTCGATGGATAGCTGCGACGAGTATTGTCGATCACCATCACGTAAAGAGGTTTTTGAGCTGAACCCACATTCTAAGATGCTCAACAGGCACGACAAAAATTATAAATAAGGGAAGACCGCACGACAGTCGGCAGTGGATCTTCAAAACGAAAACAAATGTGATGTCGTGCGTCTAATTACTCAAACTACACGGAAATTAAGTTTTAAAGTATTTTGATGTGAGCATTTAGGTCGTTTTGCAATTTATCTGATTGCGAACCAAAGCAGTTAAAAAGAGATCCAAGAAAAGGCCTACTCGTGGAGAGATCTGTGGGTTGAATTCACTGACTCAGATTCTCAACGCGCTCAATTACGAGTACCACACACTTCATGAACAGATTTTTGGAAAATATTTACTAACCCATTGAAGTTCGCCTTGCACTTATTTTTACTTATTGTGTCTTAACTACTTGGTCCTCAGTCACATAAACCGCCAAAGACCACATCATGCTCACGTTAAAACACTTGCTGGACTCAGTTTCAATGTACAGTTCCTGTACTTGAACGCACGACTTCATATTTTTTTCGTTTCTAAGACACTGCCGACTGCTGTGTGGTCTTCCCTCATCTGTGATACAAATTTTATTGTGCCTGTTACGCGTTTGAGTGAGTGAGTTCAACCCACAGTACATGAGGGTAATTGAATATTCTGGTCGCAGCCATCAAAGTGGCAGTTTCTTGGATCTCAGTCTCATTCCAGTTTAAAAGTCACTTCGTCCATATGAGAACATCATTTCTACTGATTAATTCAAAGTTCTCGATATGAGGTCAGTTGATTTTGGCTTCCGAAGATTTGAGTCCTTCCATATTTACTGATTGAAACCATCACTTTATGGTAAGCAGACTACTTACATTTAAAAAAAGGCGAATCATTCAGTTGTATATTCATCCTGCATACGGAATGTTACGTTATTCTTATTTCTGTTTGCTTACCAAGAAATGTATTTTCTTTATATTTTCGATCACTTTTATACTTTCCTTGACTAGATTTGACTAAAAACATAATTTGGTTTTTGTCACCTACAGATAACGTATTGCAAATGATATATGGATCAAAACGTCCAATTAAACATGGTTGAGGTAAGTTTTTGCAAAATCGCTGCATTGTTTCTATGTAGTTAAAATAATTAGTGTGCATATATGTGGGTAGCGTTGATCTATCTCATGTACCCTTACTACGAAGGTAAATGTTTCCAATTAAATATATGAATGAGAAGAATACTCTCGTGTCATGACACACATTCAAATTGCAAAGTAGTGTGTGATTTGAATTAAACTCTCATGACAGTGGGCATAGTTAAACTACATATGCTTAAGTTAATAATCGTATGCATAGCCAAATGCATAGTGCATCGGTCTTCTTGATGAACACGAATGCCTAAGCGAACAACACTATAAAAGCAAAGAAAACAGAAAAGAACCCTAAGAGAATGCAAGCTTAACGGAACTGACAGTTGCGTTTAAAAATAATCGTTGCACTACAATCTCAAAGGTCTGCACTTTTTTGAACTTTGAAATAAATATGGTAACTTTTTTTAATCCCACACCCCTGGTGTGTGATAGCTTCAATCCTACACCCCTGGTGTGTGATAGCTTCAATCCCACACCCCTGGTGTGTGATAGCTTCAATCCCACACCCCTGGTGTGTGATAGCTTCAATCCCACACCCCTGGTGTGTGATAGCTTCAATCCCACACCCCTGGTGTGTGATAGCGTCAATCCTACACCCCTTGTGTGTGTTTCCTCGGTATTGAGTTAAATCAAAGTCTGCAATCTGATTTGAAGGCTAAACAACTTATTCCTCATATGCCTTGTGTTTTTAACTTCGCTTTTTCTTTTTATTTGTTCATGTTTGACGTTAAACATGCATCTCTCTCTCATTGGTATCGGATTTCTTCCATTCTCTCATCATTTTAGATTTTTCCCTAGTTATTATTGCTGCATTCGTGTTATCAATGTGCGCTTCTTATCCGTACATTGTTTTTATTTTTTTATTCTGTGTTTTCTGTCATTTAAACTGTCTGTTCATCATTATACGCAGCAGAAATTCCTGCGTATTTTAAGTTTGCATTAATTTTTTATTAATTTTTCGGATGTTCCCTTGCTCACTGTTCACGCTCTTTTTTAAATTATAGGTTTTGTTTTATTTCTCCACCCTTAGCCTGATTATTGTATTTCCTTGTAATTTTTTTAGTGTTGTCTCTTAAAATTTGTCGTTCCTTCTAATTTTTAACCTTAAGTGAGTATTTTGGTTAGCTTATGTATTGTCTGCGCTTCGTTGCTGGCTCATCAAAAAAGTTAATTTTGTAAAGGGATTAAGGAAGACTAAATCGATATAATAGAAATTTGTCTCAGAAATCAGATCCTATTTAGTAAACTAATGAAATATTCATAAACCATGTACAAATTTAACAATAAAAAATGTTTTAAAGTTTTGCGAAAATTTTCTGATCAACCGTGAAATGAAAATTAAAAATGAAGTGGTATTTAGGTTACTTCTCAGTATTAACGAAACCTTGTCTTCGTATTCAAAATCAGTGTATTAGTTTGATATTAAAAACCTGTATTTCCGTGTTTAAACAAATGTGTTTATTCCCGTATTCAAAACCTGTGGTAATTTTTTTTGTGATGTTGTCCGTCATATTTTACCGTCAACCATTTAGGAGCTAGCGTGATGTTTTCATTATCAAAATTCAGTGACCCGTTTTCTGATTCAAACAAATTTTTTTACCTAGATACTAATATAATTTCAGTGTTTTTATAGGTTTAAATCTCAAGCCATGATGCTTTCAGTACTTAATTTTGGGGAACGTTAATTATTATTTTCTATTTTGAAGAAAAACAACAACAGCTCATAAATGTGAACACGTGCGGCTTGAATAGAATAGTTGTTTGCTGTTCGAGCTCCCAATACTTCCAGAAACATCAACATTTTAAATAATACATGTTACCGTTCTTTGAATTTTTCAAGCAAAAATGTGCGGGTATTAAAGAGTTAGAAAAAATTTCTTGTAAATGTTCTCAGATTTAGACTAACTACAGAAGAAATTGATCGTGAAATTCGAAAACCGTTGAATTTCTCGGCAAGATTTTTTGGGGGGGACAATACGTTGCTTTTTCAATTAAATCCTCAAGCCCGAAAAGCTTGGATAATGGCTAACTAGGAAAATTAAGACTATGAAATCCTGGAAAAAAAATTAGGCAGAATTTATAAGTGTAGCTGCAATGAACAATTCATTTCATTTAACTATTAAATTAGGAAGTTTTCCCCAAAATGGAGAGAAGTTTTGGCCCCAATTTTATGCATAAAATTGTGCTGAAAACCCAACGGCAAAAAAAACGGAGGGTTTAAAAAAAAAATGGAGACAGCGAAAACGTCGTAGAAAAGCGAGAGGGAATGATTACCTCGAGCTGTAATTAATGCGGACGGAACGTAAAATAACGACAAAAACACCGTAATTAAGCTGAGTCACGGAGAATAGAGGACGAAAGAGCTGAAAGAAGCTCCGCAATTAGACGATATTGTTGAGAAATAAGGGAGGAAAGCTGTAGAAAAGCAGAAAGAAAGACCGCAATTAGGTGGCATTATTCTGAGAAATTGTGGCTTGTCCGGGGTCGGTTTGCTCCAAATCCAGAGAGACCATTTGTCAGGGTCTGGGGCTGTGCCATTGCCGCTTTACCTCTTCAAGGCAGATCATCCGGTGCGCGGACGGGCTACCTGATACCCTTCATCTGTCATGGCGAGGAAGAAAGCCTAATACCCATCATCTGTCTTCTTACTATCATGGTGCTATTAGGAAGTCCGACGAGACCGTGCAGCAGATTTACGAAAATTCTCCCAGCTTTTGGCAACGAACCGCAATCACGCCAACACCCTTTTTGGGTTTACCCTCGGGAAACGTAAACGAGCCGCCACTGATCTCGTTTGCGGGTGGGTGTCACACTCAAGCCGCAACCAGGAGGAATTAGGACGTGAAAAATCGTAATCTCGCCGCCAACGTCTCCGGTTGTCTAGAAATTATTTAAGCGGAGCCATCAAGGGTTTTAATTTTATTTTCTGTGTTTTGGGAACGAGTCTCTGTCGAGAAGGCACCACTAGAGCTCTTTAGAGCAACGGTATCAGGATAGACATGAACTTTGTAAATTGTTTTGAATCCTACAGGGTTATCATATCAAGAGGTAGGATAATTTATCATTTTCTGAACGTCTCATTCAGAGAACCCGTCATTTAGAAAACCAATCATTTGGAAAAGCTATCATTAAGAGAACCAATCATATAAGAACCTATCATTTAGAGAAACAATTATTTAGAGAATCTATCATTAAGAACCTCCATTTAAAAAAACCTTTCATTTAGAAAATCGATCATTAAGATGGCCTGCCATTTAGATAACCAATAATTCAGAGAAAATAACATTTTGAGAACCAATCATACAGAGAAACCTAACATTTAGAGAACCTATCATCTAGAGAACCTTTTATTTAAAGAACCAATTATTTAGAGGGCCTATAATGTGACTCATTGTTCATTAAGAAGAAAGGTTCAACTTACAAATGACTCGGGCGCGCATTGATTAGTAGTTGCAGAGAGCCTAAGCCATTTCAAATGAAGATTAAGAGGTATTGATCATATCTCAATCACGTTAAGCTGAGCAACCCGTCGTAAATCACCTGTTCAATTGTGATTTACCTAATCAATACATATCACAATTTTTGCGGATTCTGAGAGTTGTTCAAGGGAAGAATAGGGCAAAGCAGAAAATATTGCCGCCTCAGTTAAAAAGGAATAGTTTGCCTCGGTGAGAGGTTTTATAAAGTTTTAGTTTTGCGTTTTAAATTCAACAGTTTACATGTAAAGTGGTCGCAGTGGAGGTGCATAGAATAAATTTGAGGATACTAATACGCAAAGAATTAACGAGAGTAGCAGTTATCAATGAAAATGAAACCATGGTGAAAAAACCGTTGAAAAAATGTTGGTAAAGTTGAGTGATTTCTATCGATCATTTCAAAAATTCGATCATAAAATGTTGAAAAAATGAGTTTCAGAAGAAGATGTAAATAAAAATCTAAAATGGAAATAAACTAGTGCGGAAAGTAAATTAGTGAAATACATTCATTGAAAATTAAAAAAACAAAAGAATTTTTAATCCTTAGAAACCAGTGGAGAAGATAAATTTATGAAGTTAATGATTTCGTAACAAAATAGAATAAACGAAAATAATTTCTAATTCTCAGAAACAAATTCGGAAAGTAATCAAATGATGAAATGATACCATTAGATAATAATTTTCGATTCTCAAAAGTAAGAGCAGAAGAAAATTGATCAAATTATTTGATAAGAATATAGAATAAACGAAAAAAATTAAAATTCTCAGATCTGCATTTATAAACTTTGCCGCGATTGTCTCTCGCTAAAAGTTCCTTGGAAAAACGTTCAGCCATTAATTTCAAGAAGCTCCCAGTTGAATAAAAACAACAAACTGACTTACCGCTCAGTGGAGTTTTCTTCAGTAATTGCCGAGGCGTACATATATTGGATTTATAATTATGCGATTGTTTGCGAGAAACTTTTCCCCGAGATTGTTTTCTTTACGGTGATTTGTAACATGTAACTTGCGTCAAGCGCTAGTCTTTCTTTTTATTCCAATGCAATTTGTAGTTATTAGAAAAGGAAAGTTTTATGTTCGTTCAAAATGATTGAAAATGTCTTCTTGTTGTAAATCTCTTTAGGGAATTTTGAAGAACGTGGAGAATTTTGGAGTATTTCATTGCAACTCTGCGATTTATTCGTCGATTTACTTTCCAGCATTTTATTTTGAAGCAATATCCTCGACGTTTATCTTCTATCAAGTTGCAAAAAAAGTCCTAGGCGTAATTTATCACATTACTTTTCACTGATGGTTCATTGGTTGTATGGACTTCATTTCAATCATCTCTCGAAAAAAATCATAAACCTATATTAAATGAATATTTTTGTCTATGATTTACTTTGGCTCAAAATCAAAAAATATTTTCACTGAAAATCATCAAACAATAAATTTATCTATTCGATATACATACGATCGTATGTAGATCGTACCCATACGATCTACACTGCCTATTTATCACTTAGAGTTGAAAGCTAATCACCTTACACAAGAACTGCACAAAGGTGATTAAACCAATCATGTTAGTAAGTAGTGAAATGAGTATTTTCGTTACAAATTACTCCTTCGTAATACATTTCTCAGTGCATGTATGAAACCTAGGGCGTTTAAAACGAGTTCTTAAATTTATAGTGGAATGAATATTTCTGCAAATGATCACTTGCGTAAATCATTTCTCCCTGCACGGATAAAACTACCACAATGGAAAAAAGGTTCTCAAATTTTTAGTGGAATTAATATGATTATAAATGAAATCCTTCATAAAAAATATTTTGGTGCATGTATGAACCCTACGATTTTGAAACAAAGCGCATAAATTTCTAGTGCAATTAATATTATTATAAATGATCACCTGCATAAAAAATTTTCAGTGAAGTCTAAGTGTTTAAACCAATTACTTAAATATCTAGTGAAATTAAAACTATTTAAAATAATCACCTGCATAAAACATTTCTCGGTGCATGGACGGACAGTCCTTTTGCCTGTAGTCGTTGGTGAAATCTATGTTGGTGCGCACGGTGCGATGGTGGAGCGCGCGCACCGGCCTGTAGTTGTTGGCCATCTTGGTTTTGGGAAGCGTTCTGTCACCTTGGTAGAGCTGCCGTAGCGCCTGCAACTGAACCACACGACCACGTCCTTCAGACAACCATACTTTATTCCAGTAAGTAGTTACGAGAAATATTGTAAATGCATTTGGTGTTAAAAATGTAATGGATGACCTAAATTGAATCGTTCAGAAAAAATAATTAATTCCAGGTGAGTGCACACAAGAAATATGAGTAAATTTGGCGTTAAAAATATCTCTTATGATGGATGCCTCGAATTGAATTTTTCAGAAAAGGATGCCACATTCCAGCCAAGTTCATAGAAGAATTATCATTAGTACATTTGGCGTTAAAAATATCTCATGTGATGGATGACCTAAATTATCACATTAAACAGATGATAAACAACTATGTTGGTCGCTGAATGCTTAACATCGGGTTGGAGAAATTAGAAGCTGATGCTGATTTCACACACGTGGATCAAGGGAGAAATTGAGGTTGAGTTCTCGTCATCGGAATTCAAAGATAATTAAAGAGCTCGCTAAGTGAAACCAGTGAAACTAATTGAAAAAAGTGTCTAGAATACGACGTGTAATACGAACGTATTCACAACTGAGATAAAGACTTTAAAAAGTACAGCACTTTTATAGTAACGGCAAGGTATAACAATGTTTAAGGATTAGAATTTTTTTATAAATACGCCAATATTTAAAGCTGCAGTAGGAAAAATTTTGGATTACTATGACGACTGTAATCAAAGTGTCTTCAGTGCAGATAGCATTTGGGCTCCAGAGCATCTGAGCTTCAAAGCAAATGTCACAAGAGCATCGGAGATTTGGTACCAAGGCTTCAGAGCACCTGTTTCTATGGTTTCAGAGCATCTGATACTAGGACTTCAGTGGACCTGGTTCTACGAATTTAAAACATCTAGTATTGGGGATTTAAAGCATCTAGTGTCAGGGCTTCAAAAAGCCTAGTTTTAGGACTTCACAGCACCTGTTACCAACGCTTCAGAGCACTTAGTATTAGGACTTCAAAGCACCTGGTACCAAAGCTTCAGAGCACCTAGTTTTAGAGCTTCAGAGCACCTAGTTGTAGGACTTCAGAGCACCTAGTTTTAGGGCTTCAGAGCACCAAGTTTTAGGGCTTCAGAGAACCTAGTTTTAGGGCTTCAGAGCACCAAGTCTTAGGGCTTCAGAGCATCTAGTTTTAGGGCTTCAGAGCACCAAGTTTAAGGCTTCAGAGCATCTAATTTTAGGGCTTCAGAGCACTTTGTCTTACGGCTTCAGAGCACCTAGTACTAGGGCTTCAGAGCACATGGATTTCAGAGTAGCTGTTACCAGAGCTTCAGAGATCTGGTACCAAGGCTGCAGAGAATCGGCTACAAAGACATCAGAGCACCCGGTACCAGGATTTCAAAGTTTGTGGTCCCATAGTTCCAGAGCGCCTGGTACCAGAGCGTCCCACAATGAGGCTACATGATATCAGGTGTTAGCACTAAGTACTTAAATTAAAAGAAAATATCTGACAATTTTAGCTGAGAGCTTTGCTTAACAAATTATTCATCAACAAAAGGTTTCTCGCTCTTAAAGAATAGATTTGAACTCTCTCCAGCTCCTACACCATCTCTTTACTTCGGCATCGTAGTAATTGGATTAAAACTCTTCGTGCTCTTCAACTCAAATCATTATAAGTTTTTGTACCTGTTGAAGACCCTCGCATGCGATCAACCTTGAACTGCCTTGAGATGGATTTTCCGTTGCCGTTTGTAAATTTTCAATCAATTCAAGCAATTGTTCCACCTTTTGTGTCTTCAGCTCAATTTTCAAACAAATATCATCATAAATTTTTGAACACTTTCACACGTGTTCAAAACTTCATTTTTGTTCCTTAATTTAAGACGATATAAGGTACTCTTCAACGTTTTATCCAACTGTCCAACAAAATTCATCATAATTTATCGAAACACTTCTACACGTCTCGTAAGCTGCCAAACTCCCTGCCCTATATTCTCACATCCGTTTGGATTTCTTAGACAATTTAATTCATGGAGAATCAAACAGGCGACAACAGGAGGCAGCGTCGCAGTTTCATCAAGACCGCTTGATTGGAGAACGTTCGATTGCGGCCTGTGCTTCGTATTCATTGGGCGCAGACGTGGCAACCCGAGGTCTGTTGACCATAAATCTACGGAGGGAGCGAATCAAATTTGAACGCAGACACGTCCTTTCACAGTATTTCAATAAACAATTGAATTTCATTACGATACATCGCTGACAGTATGGCTGAAAAATGAAGAGGTAATTCCAATAGGCTTAGATGTTTCAACGTTCTTAAAAAGTCTATTTCTATGGTGCCAAGTTGTTATTGAGGATTTTGTGAATGTTTAAGCTCTAGCTCAGTGTATTGTGTTGGAAAAAATCAAATGCAAATCCAATCGACTCCATGTTTAAAAACTTCTTTATGTACGAGTTTGCCAACTAACAACTCCCAACATGCATAACAATGTTGTCAAATGCTCTTTCATTTCACCTTTGAAAATTCCAGTCTCCTCCAATGGCAGAATATGTATATCTACACTGATTGCTACAGTTCGCATTAATATTTATCATGAGGAAAGTCTTCTCATTTCTTAAATTATCAAGGGAAAGGGAAAAGGCAAATTCACCGAACTGAATGCCTAATTTTGCAAATATATTTACAATTGGAAGAGTGTTGAGTACTTATGCGCAAGCACTAAGAAGTAGAATGTCGCTCACCACCATTCTCACCCGCTCTCTCCATTTTTTACCATCACTCCCTCTCTCTATTCTCTACAATTACTCGCTTTCTCCATTAGCTACAATCACTCATTCTCTCCATTTTCTACAACCACTCGCTCTATCCCTTTGCCACAACCACCAGTAGACCATCTCGCTCTAGCAAGTCCAATCGCTCTCATCACGCTTACCTCATGGTTGGTGATGTAGATGGGTTTGTTCATGAGGAGCCACGTGGTGGTCTCCCAACATCCAGGGTGGGTAGTGGACCCATCATAGGTCATGTAGTGAGGGGTGAGGGGCAACAGCCCTGCGAGGGACATGTGGTTCACTGGACTTCGGTCGCCTCTGTACACGATCTTGTTGAACCCTCCTGAGAGGGTCCGGAGCTCGTCGTTGCCGGACTGGCCGATCTGAATAGGAAGAGAATACAAGTTGGAGGCGTGTGAAATGAGGGATGTATTTAAATCTTGTGCGAAAGAAAAATGAAAGAGAGAATGAAAGAGAGAGAGGAAAGAAAGAAAAACTGTTAATTTCCAAGAAAGTGGATACATAAAATCTATAACATGTTGAAGATGCAATGGAACTGTAACTTATTTCAACCATCCTAAATCAGTGCATGAATTCGAACATCCCATAAAGCAATGCGTGAATTCGAACATCACTCAAATCATTCCACTAATTTGAACCTTACTTAATTAAATCATTCCGCTTTTCAAACAACGCCTATACCATCATGCTAATTTAAAAAAACTAAAATCATCGCTGTAATCCAAATCTTACCAGAATCACGTTACCCACTCCATCACCTGCACCACCACCTGCACCACCACCTGCACCCCCACCTACACCACCACCTGCACCACCACCTGCACCACCACCTACACCACCACCTACACCACCACCTGCACCACCACCTGCACCACCACCCACCTGGATCATGACGCTGAGCCCCACGATGCCGTTGCTGTTCTGTTGCGCTTCGCTCATGTTCGGGTACAGGTCGACGTTGAAGCCGTACAGTTGCAGCTGAAATTTGTAGTCGAAAAAAGTCAATCTTCGGTTTCGTTGTTTTTTACAATTTTCTGTGCTTAATACTCTAAACGTGTGTTGAAAATATAAGAATTTGAGGCAGTTTTTTAAATAATTTCGTAATAGTGTAAACATGTGCTGAAAATATAAGAATTTAAATCAAATTTTTTATTATTTCCTAATAGTGTAAACATGTGCTGAAAATATGAGTTTAAATCAAATTTTTTATCATTTCCAAATAGTGTAAACATGTGCTGAAAATATAAGAATTTAAATCCAATTTTTCATTATTTCCTAATAGTGTAAACATGTGCTAAAAATATAAAAATTGAAATCAAATTTTTTTATTATTTCCTAATAGTGTAGGCGTGTGCTGAAAATATAAGAATTTGAAGCAATTTTTTTATAATTTCCTAATAGTGTAAGCGTGTGCTGAAAATATAAGAATTTGAAGCAATTTTTCTTATAATTTCCTAATAGTGTAAACATGTGCTGAAAATATAAGAATTTGAAGCAATTTTTCTTATAATATCCTAATAGTGTAAGCGTGTGCTGAAAATAAAACATTTGAATCAATGGGATGGTTTTTATCCATGTTTTCTGTTTTTTTCATGTGCAGCATTATATTTTAAAGAGGGAAAACTGTCCAGTGATTTCGATTACAGGCAAACACATTATTTATTTTCTTATTATTGATTAACTAATAGTGTCAAATTAGTTTTTTGTATTAATAAATTTATTTTATCAAAAGCTGTGAGAACTAGTTTTTTAGAAGTCTTTCTCATGAAAATCGAAAAAACTATCACAAATTCCTTCGCATACGATCAGAGAAGAGAAACAAACATTCACTTTCACTAGATTTTAAGATGCATTTAACTTCTCCGACTAGTTTCAAAATGAAAATTTATTTTCTTTTGAGTCAGGCGAATTTTCGGCTGCGTTCTCACCCTCTTTCACGTGAAATCTTTTACCGATAATGAATACGGAGCAAAAAAGTACCGCAATTAGCTCTTTCCGGAAGAAAGCAAGCCAAATACTTACTTACTACACTTGTGTGTTCTGTAATTTTATACAACGTAACCATTATATTTTACCTAAATTTTACTTTGTTAATGGAAGTTTTTTGCTCTCCACTTCACGTTTCGACCATTACAGTTTTACTGAAATTCTACTTTGTTTATGGAGGTGTTTTACTCTACACTTCACGTTTCGTTTAAGTCAACTTTTCAGGGTATTAATTTTCAATCCCACTCTTAAATGGTGCTGGAAAGGTAAAGCACCGCATGGTCTCATCTCCAGGTTGAACTTTAGTCTTTGACGCACATACGCTTACGAATATTCTTGGAATACCACCACTTGAGAAATGACTCGACAACACTGAGGATAAAAATACTTCTTTCCTGTTATAGAAATAAAAAAGTTGTTTGCGACATTGAACAAATATTACAACTCTTTTCGCCTGTAAGCTAAAGAATATTTTCGCTGGTATACATACTGGGAAAATTGTATCGCCTTGATACAAATAGAAAATATTGTTTTCACCATCAAGCAACTAAGAAATTTCTTTCCTTTATACGAACAGGGAATAATGTTTCGCTTTTGACAGGAAAAGAGTCTGAGTTTTCGCAGACGATTTTAAAGCGAAGAACCTGGTTGCATAAAGAGTATTATGCAAGCATGAAACAACATAGGCGAAGGATTTTGTCATAAACGAACTTTATGACATTTTCAATCTCAAACTTCATTCAGTTTGTTAGCTCTCGAGGAGTCTAAGTCAACAACAACAAAATTTCTTGACAAGAATCAGAATGAAGATATTGAATATTTTGATACAAAGTAGTCACGACAGAAGTACACTTTCAGGAATTTAAAATTTGGTCAACTTGAATATGTACAGAGTTTTCAACGACATGCCCTGAAATGTGTCAAAAACACATATTCTGTCAACAGTTAACGGCTTGAGTGAAATTATTACCTTTTTTATTACGATAGACAAAGATAAGCTCTGTTATAATTTCCTGAATACAATGAAGCCAATGAAATAAAACACGACAAACTTCGTGAGGAGAAAAGATTCAATGAATTTTACGAGGAGGTCAAACACAATTAAATTAATGAAGAGATAAAACTCGATAAACTTGATGAGATTATAAGATACAATAAAATTAACAAAAAGATAAAACTCGACAAACTTGATGAGACAAAACTCGATAAAATTAATGAAGAGATGGAAACTCGGCAAACTTGACGAGGAGATAAAAATCAGGAAAGTGAAACTTTTAAATCCTGTATTTAAGTTAATTTCAAAGCTACACATCGGACCCACAAGCAAAACTCAAACACAGAATCCTGGATTCCAACAGATGTATTGACGAGTTGGTTTGCACAATTCTGCGTGAAAATTCGCTGTGCGTGAAAACAGGCACTTTGGAGCTCCCACTTACTCCTCACACAACTTCTTGAACGCATTTCCTCGTCTGTGACAGACTTGTTTAATCTACCGTCCACGCTTCCCATAATTTCCAGGAGCTCTATTGGCCCAACAAGTTAATTCTCCGTCATTTTTAGAGGCCAGTTCCGAGTCAAGCAATTCCAGCGGCAGCGGCGCTCGCAGGAATATTTCCCAGCGGTTTTTAGGCAGGTAGTTTCTTTCAGGTCAGGAGCTTGTGTCGGCAATCTGTCGAGACCTTCAACTCTTTCTGGCACACTGACACGAAAATTGTGCCGGAGCCCGGGCCCAGTGACGCCTCCTTGTGTCATTACCAAAAATAAAATGAGCTTTTCCGGACAAGCTGAATTGGATTCACGTCCTCGGAAGCGTTCCGCTGACAGACGCTACTCGGGCGTGTGTCTGGCGAGTGTATTATGCCGGGACCTTCTCAAAAGAAACTTTGTTGGTTGGTTTGTTTATTTGTTCGCTTGCATAGGAGCCTTTTGGCTGTGAGTCAAATTCATGCTATGGGTCAGTGAATTAATTTGTTTTGATCTTTTGTTGTTACAATTTGAGTCTGGGAAGTTTTTTGGGAGATTACCTCGAAACTAACGTGTAGGTGTGTTCTTTACACTGTAATTCAAATGAGAAGGTATAGAGTCGGACAGAAAAATGTGATGTGTTCTAATTGAACGTATGCAAATTTCATTCCATTAAAAATGAACTGGAAGTGTTTTATTTGTACAGTAATTGTTGAACGATGATTACTAAACTTCAAAGTTTATTTCGTCAGGTTTTTTAGACATTCTTTAGTTCCCTGACTTCTAGAGCTGGCTGTGCGAAAGGTCATCGTTCAAATATCACGTCATACGTCTTGAGACAAAGAGAAATGAACTTTGATTAACTTTGATTATAGTTTTTCAGTTCATCAAGCGTTGAAAAGATGAAGAAAATGGGTTATCATTTGTACTAAAACACTCAATCTTCAATATTCCATATCACTGTATATTTATAGAATTACAGTCTATTTAAATAATTTTGTAGATTGAATGTTTCACTCAATATGATACGCAATTTTCTTCGTCTTCTAATGTGTGATGAGCTTGAAAGATTTCGTAAGGTTGAGAAGTTAGAAAAGAAACTTTTGTATTATGGTTCTTCGATCCCGTTCTGGCATTCACTCGAATGGAACGCAAATTATCTCTTATTGCGTGAATATTAAACTCTATGCCTCGTATCAGAGAGGAATCTTCAAACAAAATTCTCGCTTGAAGTTACACTTTAGTTTAAGATACTTACAGGCATGCTGACAACCTACACTATAAAAGTCATTGCAGGTAAACCATTTCATCAAATACGAACTTGGTCTTAAATGAATAAAAATTAATCTTAATTATGCAACCAACATGAAGCTTAATATAAATTATGAATTATTGGAATTAATCTACGTCTACACTTGAAAAGCGTTTGCATAAAGTATACGCTCGATCTCGATAATCACCTCTCCCATATGAATATTAAGGTTCGCATGAGACAAAGCCGAAAATGTTCGCGTACGCTCGATCGCGATGATCACCTTTTACCTATGAAAGTAAAAGTTCGCATAAGATGAAGCCGTACAGCGTTCGCATCAAATTTACGCTCGATCTCGATGATCACTTGCCGTATATGAACATAAAGATTCGAATGCGACAAAGCGGAAAATGTTCGTATCAAATATACGCTCGATGATCACCTCGGCAGGGAAAGCGTTGCCGTTGATCTGGTGCTCGGAGCCGACGTTGTCGTGCTCCCCGAAGTGAATGTAGAGCTCCTCGAACCTGTACTTGTACACCAGCGGCCCTCCAGTGATGTTGACGTGCGTGGTCGTGGCTGGGTCCACTCGGAATATTACGCTCTGGCCCTTGTTGTACAGGTAGCCGTCAACCTGTAACGAGAAAATTATTTTTAGTCATTAATTGGAGCTTGATCGGTCGTTAGTTTAAGCGGGACGAGTCGTTAGGTAGAGTTTTATTAATCGTTAGAGCTTGACTTTTCGTTAGTTAAAGCTTGACTATTTGTTAGTTAAAGCTTGACTATTCGTTAGTTAAAGCTTGATTATACTCTAGTCAAAGCTTGACTTTTTTTAGTTTCATTAGAGCAATTTAGTCATTAGAGCTTAGAGTTTGATTATTCGTAAGTTAAGGTTTGACTATCGGTTAGCTGGAGCTTGATAAATCTTTAGCATGCACTTTACTGTTCGTCAGTTGGAGCTTGACCATTCGTAAGTTAGTGCTGGACAATTCGTTAGTGGGTGTTGTTTGAAGTTAGGCTGCTCATTTATGGAATTTGAAAGTTTTTAGTTGACTTTGACTATTAAGTAGTCAACTAGTGCTTGACTATAGTTGGAGCTTGATCATTATTTCGTAAATTAGCGCTTGGCCATTCGTTAGTGAGAGATTTTTTATTCGTTAGTTGGAGCTTGGCCATTCGTATTTGGAGCTTGATTACATGTTAGTTGGAGCTTAATTATTCGTTCGTTAGTGCTAGACTCTTTGTTAGTCTGAGTTTGATCATTTGTTAGTTGGTGCATGGTTAATCGATAGCTGGTGCTTGATGAATCGTTAGTTGAAGCTAGGTTATACGCTAGTCGGTTGATTTTCTTCAGTTGGAGCCTGATGATACGTGAGTTGGAGTTTGGCTTGTACGTTAATTGGAGTTTGATTTTTGATTGATGTGAGCTTGTAAAGAGAAATATCTCTTTATTATGCAGAGTTAAATGTTGAACCTACGTAAAGGAAAATATAATGTAAGGACGGTCGTTGAATTTTCTTTGGCTGATAGACTCCCTTACATTTGAAGTTTATTAGAAGTTTGCGACATTGTATAGAAATAAACATCCATTCTAATGAAGCGTGTTCTTTGGAGGTTTACTGAGAAATAATACGTTGTATATAAGGGGGATATAATTAACTTCATTTTTACTTGCAATTTTTGAAACACTGATCGCAACAGCTGGTAAAAATGGGAGAAATTAAATCGTTCTTTTGATTGCAAGGAACTCGCTCAAATTCAGAAGGCTAAATACAAAGAGCGATTTCAGAAAATTGACATGTGAAAAATCCTTTTTTCTAACAGTTTGAGAGACGATGAATTTCCAATAATAGAACGACTGTGAAAGGAATTTATAAAAAAAGGACTGTTAATTTCGCTGGCTATGGATGATTTTATCTATCAGATAAAAAATGATCATTTTAATTTGTATTTGAATGGAATCACGATTGTGCGCTTCGTGGGAAATAAAACATGACATAGAAAGTTACATGAGAAAGAGACATAAATAATAAAGCATGGGAGAACTGCAAATGAATATAATAGTTTAACTTGCAATCAGATCTTCGAATTTTCAATTGAAGGAAGGTGCTCCTAAACAGCAGATTCAACTCGAATCTTCAATTTTGAAACATTTAGGCTAAAAACTTTAAAATTTACCAAATAATTAGCGACATTTACTCAATGTTTTGAACAACAATTAAAGAAAATGGAAGTCGAATAATATTTATACGTTGTATTCACTGACTGAAATAGGAAAGTTCAAATTAAATCACCTGCTGTAATTATTTACGAGGAATAAATAGCTCGTTTTGCAATACGTTTCAGCATAATCACGTCCAGCTTAAACTACTTGAAGTGATCACATTTAACAACTGATGAAACTCTGAGAAAACAACCGTAAAAATTGTTCCATAACACAATCCAAGAAAAATTCTGCATGCGAATATTTTCATTCCGTTATTTATGAATACAATTCCGAATGGAAATAGAAATTGGAAACGAAGATCAAAAAAATTGCTCGTGATTTTTCCCCACACGTAATTTCGAGCTCAGATCAATTTCAACTCAATGGAGAAGATCACATGACCCCGGATGTCAAAGAAGCCAAAAAATGCCTTCAATTTAATAAGTATTTAGCGCCACATAATCTCTCATCTCTGGACCTTACTGAGCATAAGCATTAAAAATAAGAAAAAACGCTCAGGATGACAGACAAAAAGCCTCAATTACGTTGATGTTATCAGTCCAGATAGTTTGAATGCGTGAATTGCTTCTGCTGGATTTGTCTTTACGAGTATTTCGGCTATGTTACTGGTTGATGAAACATTGGAATGTAAACACGTTGATGTCATCAGTACAGATAGTTTAAATGAGTGAATTGTTTTTGCTAGATATGCCTTCACGAGTATTTCGGCTATGGTGTTGGTTGATGAAACATTAAAATCCAAGTATTATTAGTTGCTGAAACATTAGAATGTAAGTAAGAAACAAATTCTGAGTAAAATTGGGGACTTTTCTGTGGTCTTCAATACAATCTGCTTCCTTTTATAAGTGACTGGTAGGAGCTACAGGAGACTGTTCATTGGATATTTTTTTTTTAATTATAAAGAAATCGTCATTCAGAATTTTCTGACCGTATGAGTGGACCTATTGACGACATTTCTACCAAAAAACTTACTGAAAGAGGCTAAAGTTGGTTTGTTAACAACCAACATGAAAAAATTATAAGCTAAATTACAAAATTATAGGCAAAATTATAAAATTATAAACTAAATCACAAAATTATAAACTAAATTACAAAATTATAAATTAAAATTATAAAAAAACACTTTCTAGCAACAAAAGGCACTTAGTGACAACGATGCAATTCTGAAAATCTGAAATATGAAAAATAACGAGGGCCGCCTGCATCTCCCCGGAATATGATGGGTCTATAATGAGACTGGCATCATGGCGGTCTGGGACGATATATTCCGGCTCGGCCTGCACCTACAGCCGCACCGTAATTCATCCATTTTCCTCCACCGCTGGGTCGGAAAATTGTTTCGGATTTGTTTTGGAAGAGTCTGAAAACTTAACTGTTTCTAGAAGACAAGCTTACGCTCCAAAAATAAAGACGTGTAAAAAGAGGCTTGGAGGATGAGCGGTTCTCTATACGCACCAAAATTCGTGGTAAAGGTGATACGATTTCGTTGTGGTTTTAATTCGTGATGGATTTTGTACGGTTTTTTGATGGTTTTAGTTCACAGTAGAGGTGATACGGTTTCATGGTGGTTTTAATTCGCGGTAGATTTGATACGGTTTCAGGATGGTTTTAATTCGTGATGGATTTTGTACGGTTTTTTGATGTTTTTTTTTCACAGTAGAGGTGATACGGTTTCATGAAGGTTGTAATTCACGGTTGAGGTTATACGGTTTCATTCGCGGTTTTAATTCGCGGTAGAGATAAGACGGTTTTAGGATGGTTTTTATTCGCAGTAGAGGTAATACGGTTTCATGATGGTTTCAATTTGTGGTAGAGGTAAAACGGTTTTATGGTGGTTTTAATTCACGGTAGAGGTGACACGGTTTCATGATGGTTTTTTATATTAAACGCGTACAGAGTCAATTCACAAAATATACATAATTCTGATCTACCAGTCATTCATTCGCAATGAAACTTGTCAACGTTTTAAGAAGCTGTTTAAATTTTTCACCTGTTCAACTATGATTTTAGCCGCCTCGTATAAGCTCTGCACCGGTTGGCTAAAATCACAACTAAAAAATAAAATAAAGTCATGAATAAAATAAAATCAACCACCGATGGAAAAGCTAGGCTGAATAGTTGAGTGTTTTAGAATAATACCTTACATGTCATAGTGCGTAAATTTTCATTATCCTTTCGTTCATGATACTAAACACAAGCTCTTATTCCTTTTCATGTTATGAGGACAAGAGAGACCCTAGCGTGTCTCCGTGTCCAGGTGGCGACAATCTAGGGCACCCAAAAAATTGTTTTTTTACGATCGATTTTCCTTGATTTGAGATAACAAAGCAGCTGCTTCTCAGACATTTGTCTTGCGCAAATTTCAGGAGTTTTATTTGTCGTGTAATTACTTTCAGCACGCGATGTTGTAAATTGAGACATAGTTATCAGTAAACAACCATCATGTACGTAATTATCAGCAATCCACAATCCTGCATCAGGTTGTGAGGGAACACCAAGTTTAAAGAAGTCATGGCCCCTGAATGTCGAATGTGCAGCAAAAATTTCGGAACACTAAAAATAAATTTCAAACGATTCAAACTAACTGAAATAAACATGAAGTTTTCGTAGAAAAGATGCCTGATGTTTGAAAATTAGTAAATGTTCAAAAAACGTCTATTTTTCGATGTGCTTCAGCTGAACTTGCCTTTATTTTGGTACCTCAATAATTTTTGTGTAGAGGAATGTAGTTTTTCTTGGCCGGACTTGTCAATATTTTTTTCCATGAATTTTAGATCTAAGTAAAAATACCGAGTTCAAGGAGAATCCTTCACTGGCATGTGACAACTGGATAGTTGGGTGAGGGTTAAATTTTATTTATAAGCATCACAAAGGCTTGTGTGGTTCGAATGACATTTGTGACAAACGTAAATTTTACGGAGCTTTGGATAAAAATGAACATGTTTAATTATTGTGATCTACATATATTATCTACAAATCGCAAAAATTGTATTTCTAACCAAAACTTTTTCGCCAACTATGGACAAACACAATGGTCTCAACTTACGCCAGTTCCACGACACGAATTTAAAGCATTCAAGAGTTTTCAGATTCTATGATGCAGAACATGAAATTCTTGTAAAATTCTGCTACGAATCAGATTTTTATGGAACACGCCATTAAAAGTTCACCCACAAGCCGCGTTGTTTAGCGCAGAAAATATTCAAAATACACGAACAACTTTCCCTGCAGAACGAAAATTTCAGCTCAGATCGCACGAATAGCAAACACCCACAAGCGTAGCTGTCTCGCAAGCCACATCAATTTGGCCAATAACAAGGGACGCTCCGAGCCGGAATTTATGCTTGCATTATTTTTGTGATATACTGCGATGACGGAAGACAGCGCCAGCTGTAAGTTGAAATGAGTTCCAACTAACTTAAATTAGTTCGAATAAAATGAAACAGGACATCGAACAACTTCGCGACACGCCCACTGCTTGTCTGACACCTCACTGCCTTCTGGGAGGCTTTGTCATCTCTTGCGTCGGTCACTCTTTTTTGCAACGCAGTTTTCTCTCCTCTGGGCCTTGTGCATTATTTATCGCATCGCGCTGTGGAAGAACATGAAGAAGGTTTTGCTCTAGGTTTTGTGGATCGATTAGTGAATTATTTCTTGCGAGAAACTGGGAAGAATGGATAAATAAAGAGGTCGGTTTTTTTGCCAACTGGTGGACGGAATAATGTCAATCAGATGATAGTGGTGGAAAAATAAATTTTAATATCATTGTTCTTTTATGAGGTGTTCGCGAGTAGTGGATTTAGAATGACTCTGAAAGATTAATATCCAATGAATTTGAGTACTGATAACGTGTTCCATCCATAGACATAATTTAGCAATGATTGAAAAGAAATGGAAATGATGAGACAGAAACAGTGCAAGTTATTTAATAACATCTCGGTTCGATATTATCGTTCATGATGCGTATTGACATGCATTTCATAAGTAAATCTTCCTTGGTATCGTCACATAAATAAATGTTCATGGGCGTAAAGGTCCCAATATTAATATGCACATATTATAATTCACACACATATATGTGTGTAAGATATTGTATACATATAAATATATATATATTGTGACCTTTATGTCGAAGAAGTCCAAGAAAATTGCGAATTTTTCTAAAACATTAACAAGAGTTAAATTGTGGCACGCACATTTTATTGTTGGCCTTTCCTGAACAAACATACTTCTTACAGCCTCCTGAAGATCAATAACAGGTAAATGTATTTGCATTTTTGGAGATAATTCATCCAAACTTAAAGCATTTGTTGAAAAACGTTTCGCGAAGAGTATGGTCGAAACAAAATAAAAATTCATCATATAATTTTAGAATTTTAGTATTTTAATTTCGGGCTCCGTTTTTCCTTGGACACCCTGTGTGTAGGTAAGTTAATTAATTATACCTCGTAGTACATAGTTATATCAAATCTCAGAGAAACTAATACTGTCTAAATTGTTAAACAGGACTGCTCTGAAATAACAATGGGGTCTTTTAAAATGAAGTAAATCTACACACAAGATGTCTTAATTTCTTGCTGAGTTGGTTATATAGTGAGAGTTTTGTGAGGCGAAAACATGCGATATCTTTATTTTATGAACATAAATGAATTCAATATAACGAAAATAGCAGTCTGACTGCGACGTGAGCCAACGGTGGTCACTGAGGAGATTTTTGAAGTGCTGCTGACCGACCAGTGGTTACAAACTCATGTTTCATTATGCTGCTGACCAACCAGTGGTTACAAACTCAATTTTCATGAAAACGTTATCCAAACTAAATGACGGAACGATTGTTCGTTAGTTTCGTAATTTATGTTGTTCGTTATTTTCTAAATTGATTTATAGAAGTGACTTCAATTTAGTTATATAGTGAGCTGCAGTTTTACTCGACATTGTCAGCAAGCTATTAACGCTATTTAAAAAAGTTGTTTTGAAAACAGTAAAGCACTGGAATATTTGACTCCTGGGATATGAATTTTGGTTCTGCGATGAAAATGAACTTATGTAAAAGTTTAAACAGAAAAAAAGGTTTTTAACATACTCCGCCCAAGTGAAAACATTTAGAGTGAACTCATTTAGCGAGTAAGCACTCTAAACATTACAAAATGTTCAAATTTATTTTAAAAATTAGGAAATTTTAGCATCTAAATTATATTTTAAGCTTACGAGCTGCAATATTTTCAGCTTTGTATTTTAAAAATAAGAGAGCTCATATTTTGAACTAAGTAATTTGTAAGTATATATTAGTTCATCGGAAAACCGTGATAAGCTAATGACATAAATAAAAAATGAATGAACAAAGAGCGGTTTTATTTTTCAGAGCGTAAAAGAGTTATTTTTTGCAGTTCGGAGCAATGAAAAATCTCTGTCACTGTTTATTCCAATTCCTATGAGCTCGAAAGTCAATTTCTATTGAACATACAGCAGAACTGTATGCCTATGGTCATTCAGTTGAGTGGAAAAATTGAATTTCTGCGATATTTAAACAAAGAAAATAAGAAGAAAATCCGAGTGTGAGCATTTCACCACAATTTTAATTAATTCCTTGTTATTGACTCATGAGTCTATGACAGCTGCATTTGCTTTATCACGGGAGATGAAGATCACAATTGCACGCACATTTCGGCAAGGCAGGCTTTCAGTCCATGATATTGAATTAAGGAATAGGTCTCAGTGGAGTTAATTCCCACTTTTATTCAGGAAAAATGTGGCAATTTAAAAAAAATTCCCGAAGCGATTCGTGTTTTTCTTGAAAAACCACGATTTTTGCCCATCTGACTAAAACAAAGCGATCGGACAAAGTTTCAGCAATCCTTTTATAGGGCTTTGGAAGTTTTCCAAAGTCTGAGCTATTGCTCTCTTTCAATAAAAAGCCGTCTAAAAACGACACATTGTCTATGACGTAAAATCACCGAAAAGAAGTTCATCTCATGATCTCATGATCTAAAATTGTTAAACCTTTTTCGAAAAATCTCACACAGATCGCAATTCCTTTTAAGGGAAACAAGAGCTCTAATTCATTCCTGGAAACGGAGTAACTTCGATTTGCAAACATGAAAGCCCAAAAAGTCAATGCCCTGAGGCAGCCGCTGTTAATTAAAAAACACCCAACATGAGAACCAAAGAGCGCACGGCCTTTCGTGCGTCGTCTTTAGGAACGAGGCAAAATTCTCGCATTACGCCTGAAAAATAAAACTGGGACGACAAGTAGAGTCTCGGGGGCCGCAATTGGTGCATGGCTCTCAAAAGGAACCAGAGTAACATAGCTGGGAGACTTGAGTGTCTGCCATTCCAATTGTTTCTGTTGAGGAAACAGAGTATCTTGGTTAGGAGACTTGAGTGTCTGCCATTTCAATTGTTTCTGTTGAGGAAACAGAGTATCTTGTTTTGGAGACTTGAGTGTCTGCCATTCCAATTGTTTCTGTTGAGGAAACAGAGTATCTTGTTTTGGAGACTTGAGTGTCTGCCATTCCAATTGTTTCTGTTGAGGAAATAGAGTATCTTGTTTTGGAGACTTGAGTGTCTGCCATTCCAATTGTTTCTGTTGAGGAAACAGAGTATCTTGTTTTGGAGACTTGAGTGTCTGCCATTCCAATTGTTTCTGTTGAGGAAACAGAGAGTATCTTATTTTGGAGACTTGAGTGTCTGCCATTTCAATTGTTTCTGTTGA